>APFE030694565.1:754-20977 GCA_000404065.3 Pinus taeda
AGAAAGGAGGTCTTTTCATTTGTATCATCGAAGAATTGTTCATTTATGTAATGTAAAGGAGGTTGCCCCCTCGAAGAGGCTGAATTCTAAGGCGTTGATCTATCTTTTGTATCTTTTCTTGAGCTGGTTTCATAACAAAAAAGGTGGATATTGATAATCAACCATGGATCATTCAGTTTTACCATCAAATACTCTCCGTGAAGGATTGTGGGTTGATTGGGAACTCGATCACCATCGAAGAAGTGATATATGTTCTTAAGTATTTTGCGAAGGAAAAATGCCCAACATTGGATGGGTGAACCATGAAAATCTTCCTTATATTTCATGGATATAATGGGATTGGATTTATTTCAATTAGTTAAAGAATAGAAAAATTTGCATAAGATCACAAGTGCATTAAATTCTACATTTATTGTACTGATTCCTAAGGTTTTTAAGGTTGCATCTTTCCAACAATATTGGCCTATTTCTTTGTGAAATATTGCATAGAAAATGGTTTTGAATATTATTGATTAGAGGTAGAAGGATAAGCTTTCTAATTATGTCAAACCTTAATATTTTGGCATTTTAAAACATAAACAAATCAATGGTGTTTTGTCCAATGCTCAAGAATGCATGCATTCCATAAAGGTTAGAAAAAAAGAGGTTTTATTATTAAAATTGGTGTGCATAAATTATTGAGTTTGTAGATTGATATTTTCTTTAGATTATATTGAAAAAAGCTTGAGATTTTAATTGGGGTTGTTGATTGGATTATGGCTTGCATAAATTCAGTTAATTATGTAGCCCTAATAAACAACAAGTCTTTAAACTTCTTTAAAGCATCACGAGGATTGTAGCAAGGATGTTCATTATCCCCCTATTATGTATTCTAGTGATTATCGACTTGAGAAAAGTGATTACAAAGGATCAAGTTTGGGGTTTATTTGTGGGTATAAATATTTAAAAAAATATCTTCGTTACACATCTTATGTTTGTGGATGATGCTTATTTTTGGGAAGCTTTCCACAGTGGAGTTAAAACACGTTTATCAAATCATCTCTCATTTCAGACACATATAGGTTATATATGGAAAGATCTAAATTATTTCTTGTCCATGCATCTATTGATTTGGTCCCTATTTTGGATATTGCAAATGTATTTTTTGTTGGAGTGGATATAGGATGATGGTTTCAAATATATTTCCTTTTACTTGAAACTAAATAGTTATGGTATTCGAGTTTCGTACTGGTTGATTAAGAAATTTGAAATAAGAATGAATTCATGGTCACATAGGTGGTTAACTCTTGTGGGAAGGTTTACTTTAGTACAATTAATTTTACAAAACATTTCAGTTTATTTGATGCATCTATATTTGTTGCCCAAACATATCATTAAGAATATAAACTCCCTTAGATTTCATTTCTTTTGGATCAATGAGAGATAGCAAGATTATTCTTGTCCATCTAAAAGATATTTCCTTGTGGAAAGAGAACGGGGACTGACATCTTAAGAATATTGAAAAAGTTAGATGACCATTTGATCCGGATCTTGGGGGGACGCCCCCAAGAACTAAAAGATTGAAATGGATCTTGGAAGGAGAGACCCCCAAGATCTGAAAACTTGAATTGCCAGAAGAAAAATAGGAGAATTCCCAATAAACAAAACCACAAAGAAAATTTTTATTGAAACCGATAATAATTGTAAAGGCTACATTGTGGCGAACAATCTGTCCTTTTACAAAATGTGATTTGTTACTTATAGTATTTTTCCAGTTACAATACCACGGGTCAATTCCATGGGTGAATGAATACCATGGGTGGATGTCACTTACAATACCATGGGTGGATGCCACTTATAGTACCATGGGTAAATTCCATGGGTCGATAAATAATATGGGTGGATGAGTACCATGGGTTTATGCCATTTTCCATTGGGATCATTCCTCCCTCCTTAAGAAGCAATGGTCCCCATTGCGTAAAGTTCCCTCTTGCGAAGCCTTTGTTGAATATGAAGAGCCATTGAAGATAAGGGTTTTATGTGGTTAACCCATAACCGTGATAAATGAAGATCCGAGGATAGAGATACCCTGTAATGCTTGTGACCAACCGTGATTCTGATAGTGTGCGGGCTAGCAAATGGACTTCAATAAAGTGTGGGTTTTTGGATGACCCATAACCATGATGAACGAAGATCTGAGGATAGAGATACCCTATAATGCTTGTGACCAACTGTGATACTGATAGTCTGCGACCTACAAAATGGACTTCGATGAAGTGTGGGTTTGTGGATGACCCATAACCATGACAAATGAAGATCCGAGGATAGAGATACCCTGTAATGCTTGTGACCAACTATGATACTAACAGTGTGTGGCCTAGAAAATGGACTTCGATGCCAAGGATTTTGTGTGGTTGACCCATAACCGTGATGTTGGTTGTTGATGAAATAGCCGGTGTCTACATAGCTTGGGGTGGGAGGGCACAACTCCAAATAACCCAAGCCGAATGCTGCTATGTTGAAACTGATGAATGTGAAGCAGTTGCCTACTAAAGTGGGGTGGGAAGGCACGTCTCCAATGGGAACCCACTCTGAATGTTGCTCCAGAATTAAAATGGGCATAACTCAGTCAATATAACTCAGAATATTTATTATAACCTGTTTTTGGAAGCAGAAGGACCATTTTGCATCTTCCCATGTGATGGAAATCCTTATCTGGACACTCTAGAATCTCAGATTCGCCCTGCAATTGTTTTCCGCCATCACAAAATTTCTGAAAAAAAAATAGTTAATTTTAAATCAACGATATCTCTCACATATGAACTCCGATTCAACCCATTTTTTTTTAAATTGGGTGATTTTTCAAGAGGAGCTAAGATCTAAAATCCTTTTTTCTGAAATTCTGCACCCAAAACTTCAAAAAATGGTAGGAGAGTTGTCGTCCATCAGTTGTCATAACAAAAAAAAAAAAAAAAATCTACAACATAGCTGATTTTAAATCAGCGATATCTCCCTCATTTAGATTCTGATTCGGTTGTTTTTTTTTTTTTTTTGAATTTTGGCATTTTTTCACAAGGAATCCAGATTTGGTATTTGATTTTGTAAATTTTTTACCAAATGTTTCAGATCTGATCTGCAAACTCGCCGCCCAAAAAAATTCTTGCAAAAAAATGAAAAAAGAAAAATTCTTCCTGCTTAGCCCAAGAAAATGCTCTATGGAGGATGTAGCACATGCCTGAAGTTTGTTGAATATTGCTGCGAGATTTGAAACTGAAATATGCATCAAACCCTCATTCCCACGGAATCATAACCTGCTCTAATATCACTGATCTAGATCTTGGGGGGAGGCCCCCAAGATCTAAAAGATTGAAATGGATCTTAGGACGAGAGACCCCCAAGATTTGAAAACTTGAATTGCGAGAAGAAAAATAGGAGAATGCCCAATAAACAAAACCACAAAGAAACTTTTTATTAAAACCGATAATAACTGTAAAGGCTACATTTTGGCAGACAATCTGTCCTTTTACAAAATGCGACTTGTTACTTATAGTATTTTTCCAGTTATAATACCACGGGTCAATTCCATGGGTGAATGAATACCATGGGTGGATGTCACAATACCATGGGTCAATTCAATGGGTGAATGAATACCATGGGTGGATGTCACAATACCATGAGCAATTACCATGGGTAAATGAATACCATGGGTGGATGTCACTTACAATACCATGGGTGGATGCCACTTACAATACCATGGGTAAATTCCATGGGTCGATAAATAATATGGGTGGATGAGAACCATGGGTTGATGCCATTTTCCATTCGGATCACCATTGGTGGTGAAGAGTTTATGGCATGCATTATTTGGTTATGGTCTATGGAAATATATTATAAAAGAGAAATATCTTTGTAAGTAGTGTTTCCATGTATGCATCAAGGTTGGGGCTCATGCTCCTAGTACAGTCTCATATATTTGGAACAAATTCATGAAGGTGAACCATTGGCTAATTGGTAAGATGCGATGGGAGATTGGATCAATCATTGTGCTAGAAATTGGATTGGACCCTATCAAGGGTTTTTAAGACATCCATACACAAAACGTCCATATATTACCTTCCTCCATCATCAGATACATCAAAAGAAGGGTATTTATTTCCTCAATTAGATTTTGGTTGCTTTCAATGTTATTTATTTATATTCAACTTAGTTATGCTCCTGTGATCTGGGTTTATATGGGGAATTAGTAGATAGTTAGAACAAATATGTGGTTAATATTTATCTAACAGGCATCACTTTAGTGGATAAAGTTGATATCTTCAAATGGGATGAGAATTTAGTGTAGGGATAGATCCTTATTAAGGAAATATAAGGTATATTTCTCTTACTCACCAGAGTTCTGTAGATTGATGGTGGTATAGGAAAATATGGACATGGAATTCGCCCCTAAAACATAAATGTCTTGGGTGGTTGGTTTGGTGAAATAAGAATTTAACATGGGATAATTTGGCCAGGAGAGGATTTAATAGTCATGGAATAGGTATTATATGTAGGGAAGGAATTGAGAATTCCATTCATATATTTTTCAAGTGTCCCTATGTTGTTGATATTTGGATAGGTGTCTTACATATATTAAACATTAATGTGGATTGGTCATATTCATCTATTGAAGAATGATTGAAGGTCTGAAAGGAAGAATATATGGAAGTTAGAACACTTCCTTTTTATATATTCTGGGCCATATGGAGAAGTAGGGATGCTTTAATATTTGAAAATATTTCATTTGGCATTTCCTAAAATTGCATCAACATTTCTAGGTACTTCAGTGCAATTGGACTGGTGGAACATAAAAGAATACAAAGATGCATACAACCGTTTAGTGCTGGGGTAGATATATTGCTACCTTTTTTTTTATGGGGTAGAAAATCTCAATATATGCAGTTTTGGGGCATATATTATCATGAATCCATACTATATTATCATTTTAGTTGGAATAATGGTACTGGTTCAAACAACTGCGTTGAGATCATTGCTCTCTAGGAATATTATTTTGTGCTAAATGGTTATCTCTTGAGACTCTTGATGTTTTTGGGGATTCCAATGTTGTTATTGACTAGATTAATGCTATCTCCTCCTTTCAACCTCCTATGCTTATTAACTAGATGAATAGAATTTGATTTATAACTATTTATTTTAGTAGAGTGACCTTTTCCCATGTTTATAGGGAGCAAAAAGGACTGGAAATTTTCCATTTACATGAGCTCTTTTTAATTGTTTATGACACTTTTGAGTACATGTTTAGATAACGTGTTTATCTATTGTATACATATGGTTATGATAAGTTTCCTTTTTATATAGAATTCATATGGGATAGATTTTCAAATCTAATATAACTGTTTATTTTGTATACAAACAAGGTCTTGGCTATGTGAATTTTGGAAATTTAGATATGTGTAACCGATATTTTTAATATGGAAGTTAATCAATTTTTCTTTACTAAAGAAAAAATAGACTGCACTAAACAAAACTAACGAGTTTCAAGTGTAGTGTTGTCCAAATATAATAACAAATGTGCCAATTATTTTTAAATTTTTCATGAGAAATATCATGCTTTATCTTTCACCCGAATTACAATAATAATTGCAAAATATTATATATGAAGGCATAAAAACCGTCTTTAATTCTTCATCCAAATTACATCATTGATCCGTAAACTGTCGTGGATATTCCACTATACAGTTTGTCAAAATAGATATGATAATATTATATTAAAAATATGAGATTCTACATTATTATGATTTTATTAAACTTTAAGATTTGTAGATTTAACTGTAATTAATGTATGCATGAAAATGGAAATTATGTAGAAAAGTAGAGAACAAAAATAATAATACAAACACACACAAGACATAGGATATGATCTTTGGGAAGCCCTTTCGAGAGAAAACCCACTTGCAAGGTGAGGCCGCTTTGCTCTCCTTCTTTGTTTGAAATATGGCTGCAGATACAAAGAAGTAATGGTTGTGACCCATGGGTTACTACAATGCATAGATCACCTATATTTGCTCTAACTCCTATCTCTCCTAGTTATCTTTTCTCAGCTATGGAACAAAATTCTCCCAAAAGAATAGAATGCCTCTTCCTCCTAGTGGCACTGTTTTAACACAACCCGATAGCCTACTAGTGGTTAATTTTGACTACATCAATTGTTCACTAGAGTTACAATATAGACTCTTCTAGAGACTTTTACATCATAATCACGTGGCTAACCCCTTTTCAATGAATAATGGGGGCTGACATGACATCCTCCTGAACTATAGGTGTGAAAACAGGAAGTTTAATTTCTGAATGGCATAACTTTTGCATATGGACTTTGATTGGCGTGCTTCTTGTGTCATTGGAAATATCTATGTGTGTAGAATAGCATAAACTAGTACAGTGCTAAAGTGAAAAAATTTTACCCCAAAAATACATCGTTTGATGCCTCAAAATGATTCTGGAATGTCTGAGACCTCATTTTTCCAAATGGGTCCCGCTGGTAAGAACAGTCCCGTGCGCTGATCCCTCCACTTTTTCCACTCCAAATGCATCAAGATGGATGATAAACAATATAATGATCCAATCTTTAAAATATGGGTCTAGAATTGAAAATTAAGACAATATATATGTTATATAGTTTCATGAAAATGTATGGTAAATAATAAATATCTATTAATAATAATAATCTATTATATATTAATTATAAATTGATTTTTAATAAAATATTAACTGTATATATAATATTTTGACTATTATAATTTAATTTATAAAAAAATATATATATATATATTATATAATTTAAGTTATAATACATAAATATTTTAAACTTTTTTATTATTAAAAATTCAAAAAAAAAAAACTAAAAATCATTAAATATTATCATATGCACTTTATATATACATTATTTATAATGTATATAAATTATATATGAAGTAGATTCACTCTAAGTTAGTTTTACATATATATATATAAAGGAGATAGGCATAATACGATTTGCCAAAAGTTTCACCAAATTACAAAGAGGCTTTGGTTAAAAGGTTTAATGATGTTATCTTCTCCATTATTTGTGTTTTTCAATAAGTCAATTCAGATCCATGTTAACCTTATATCTATAAAGCATTAAGAGGGATCAAATCTCTCAAGGTGCAAACATTTCCTCAATTCTTGTACTCAAAAAAGAGGTTTGTGCCTCAAGAAGAGATAGACATAATGTGACTAGCCAAAAGTTCTACCAAATTGCAAAAAGACTTTGATTAAAAGGTTTAATGATGTTATCTTCTCCATTGTTTTTATTACTCAGTAAGCCAGCCTAGATTCATTCTAACCTCGGATCTATAAGGCATCGGGAAGGATCAAATCTCTCAAGGTGCAAACATTTCCTCAATTTTTGCACTTAAAAAAGAGGTTTGCACATTGAGAGATTAAATCCATCTTGGTTTTTAATAAATTAGGGATTAAGATGGATCTAGATTGGTTTATACATAATTATATTTTCTTAGGGTTGAAATTATATGATTTTTTTTTATGTCAAATGTTTATGTTTACAATCGTTTATGCCTATACATCTCCCTAGGTTGTAGAGCACCTCTAGGTGCAATGAAACAAAATTGAATAGCAATTATAGTATGAAGCTTCAACTTTTGCATCTCATTAACATGCTAAGAAAATGTATAGGGTTGAATTTTTAAATGGTTTCCATCATAGTAAAAGTTGATAGTTATTTGATAGATTTTTAATTTTAATATTTAGGAATGCTTTCATATTTGAAAATATTCCATTTCACATTTCCTGAAATTGCATCAATATTTGTGCATACTTCAATAAAATTGTAAAATTGTACTGATGGAACATAAGAGAATACATAGATGCATACAATTGGTTTAATGTTGGAGCATATATCATGTTGTCTGTTTTTATGGGGCAACAAATTTCAATATATTTGTGAGCATATATTATCATGAATCTGAACCTATATTATCATTTTAGTTGGAATGGCGATACTGGGTCAAACAACCATGTTGATATCATTGCTCTTTGGGAAATATTATTATGTGTTGAGGAATATTATTTTTCCTTAAATGACTATCTATTCAGACTCTAGATGTTTCCATGGATTCTAAAGTTGCCATTGACTGGATTAATGATAGATCCTCCTTTGAAACTCCTATGCTTATCAATGGGATAAAAAAAATTCGATTGTTGACTGGTTATTTCAACAAGGTGACCTTTTCCCATATTTACAGGGATCAAAATAAGATTTTTAATGCGGTCTCAAAGATGAGACATAAATATTGACTGGGGATCACTTTCTCTACGTACAAAATCCATAGACTACAAAGGACTAGAAAATTTCCATACATGAGCTCTTTTTAATTGCTTATAATACTTTTGAATACATGTTTAAATAATGTGTTTATTTATTGTATACATATAGTTATGATAAGTTTATTTTTTCTATAGACTTCATAAAAGACAAATATTCAAATCTAATATAAAATTTATTTTGTATACAGTAAAGGTCCTCAGTGTGCGAATTTTTGAAATAATATATAATATAACCCTTTTTAATCAAAAGTAGTTGAATATTTTTTTTTCCAAAAAAATAGAGTGGGATTTAACCAAACTAACTAGTTGCAAGCGTTAGTGCCATCCACATAATGACAAATGTATTAATTTTTAATGTTTTGATAAGAAACATTGCCATTTACTTGTCGCCAAACACACATTAAACACAAAATTTTTTATAGATTAATAAAAAAAATCTGTTATAGTTAATTATAATGATTTTTAATAATAAAAATATTAACTATATTACCTGTTAATTTAATGTGTAAAAAAAAATTACTTAAATTCTTTTTAAAATTTTGATTTATATACAAATATTTTTACATTTTTATTAATAATTAAAATCAGTAATTATTATAATATCATACTCGATATTTATAAAATATAAATATAAAATATAGATAGGATATCTATTTATATATAAAATAAATATGACTAGCTAAAAGTTCAACCAAATTACATGATGTTATGTTTTTCATTGTCTTTGTTCTTCAATAAATTAATTTAGGTCCATTATAAACCTAGATCTATTAAGCATTGAGATGGATCAATTTTTCGAGGTGCAAACCTCTCTTCAAATTTTGCATCAAAAAGAAGTTTGCACTCAGGAGATTTGATCCCTCTCATGTTTCATAGATCAGGGGTTAAGAGTTTGCTCATAGTAAAGTTGGATAATTATGATATAAATTAATTTCATTTTAATATAATAATAATAATAATATTATTATTATTATTATTATTATTATTATTATAAATATAATAAATATATTTTTAAATTAAATTAGGTTAGATATTAAAATTATATATAATATTTTTTTATTTGTAAAACAAAAGCTTTTTCTTTAGCTATTTTATTATTAAAGTTTACTTAAATGTATTTATCTATTCTATTTGTTTATAATTTGAATTTTATAAGTTTATAAAAGAAAATATATATTGTTAGCTCAATGATTGCGTCGAGAGGCACTCCATAGCTCAATATGGGGAGATGTACTATTTCTAAATAAGTGCAAACATTTTAATGTTAGCTCAATAAAAATTTAAGATTAGGGAAATGTTGTAATGTCTGTAAATGACTGTAAACATTTAAATGTTGACTTAATGACGCAGGAATCAACCATTATTCCCACAGTGTGCATAAACATTGCATAAATTTTATATGCCCCAAGAATTTTAACTCCCAATGAGTTAAATCTTCAATAGTGAATGGTTCAAGCCCCTTTAATAGTCTCATGCAGAATGACCTATAGACTAGCCACAGTCTATACTAAACCCCTCTTTAAACCTTAGTTTACAACCTTAAGCCCGCATATATAAACCAAACCTCATTAGTTATAACTATGATAATTCACGGATTTACCACGTAAATCCTTCATATCGACGCTTTCATTGTTATAAACCCTTTATAAGGGCAATACAATCAAACATACCTTTTTCCACTTTAATGCGGACTTTGCACACTTTTCAATAAATGCCTTTATCATAATCGGGTTATCGCTCCTCGCAGTCACATTACTCATGCCTCTATCGCATTCGATACGCGATAACGCAATATCGGATTCCAAATATAATAAATTGTACCATATGACTCTATCGGGTCCACATCATTACTTTCCATTCTGCAACGCTTCCCGATCTCCGATCTCTGATCATCGCTTATCGGCTATTGGCGTATCGCTTAATCGCCCGTCACAACTTCGCATGTCAATGTTCCATTACAGCTACACTCCTCCAATCTCCTATTTGCGATTGAATCGCGATCATCAATCTGGAACTTGATCTGACGATTGTCGCTTCACCGACGCTCGCTCATCGCAACTGTCCTAGGGCGGACTCCGATATCTCCAAAAAGTTTCTGCCGATGCGACTTAATCCTGGTCGTTAATCATAAAGAGCCAACGGACTCTATACCCACAACACTTCATTGCTCATTCTTCTCTTTACTTGTGTTTTATGCACTCTTCAATGGTTTTGGTCCTTCTGTCGTTCCATTGCGCGACTCCCTCCCGAGCTTATTTCATACGTTTCTTTAATTAGTGTTACTCCAATACTCTATTTCAATCCTTCAATCGTATTCAACGACCCATTACAATTCTCTGTTCATTCAAAATGAATCCTGATTCTACATGCTTACACACAGGTTTTAATTAAACAATTTAAATACTAATTCTGTGAAAGAATTTCCATCAGTCATTCCACAATATTTCACAGGTTCACAAGCAAATGCATTCTAGGCTATTAAAGCACATATAAATACAAATTCCCACACATGGTATCCACAAATCCCGATTGGTTTGATATTAAAATATTTACATGGGAACTAGTCACATTCCACTGACAGTTCCTCTCCATAAAATCCATCTATCACTCTTCCTAACTCCTCGCTCCTACTCTTAATATCTTCTAATTCTCTCACTCTAGCTAGCCTTTGGCTAACCTGTCTAACCTATCTAACCTATCTAACCTATCTCCACACAGGGAGGATCAATACCCGTTTTCTCATATTTTACAATAAATAAAACACTCTCACACATTTAAATAAATAAAATTAATTAAACTCTTGTCTTCCAACCCTTTGTTAGTCACAACATGTGATCATTCCATCACATTGCTGACTAGATCTAAATTCTCCTACATCAGACTCCCAAGGTTGAAATAATTCATGGACTCCTGTTCATGAGTATTTATACTTCCTCTGTTGTAAACTTCATCAAATTTCGTTTCCCAACTGGCTGCCTGATCCCTTTCATCTGCAGGTGCATTTACTACCTCGTTTGTTTCTCTTCGGTGCCAAACTTTGTGTTGTGGATTTCCTTTTTCTCTGCATTCATAAACATCTCCTTTGCATAATGTTTTGGTGCTGATATCCTGCATAAACATTTCCTCAAACAACATAAATCTTTGCTTCTTTATCCGCTGTTGTCTTGCCAACATCTCAATAGAATTGATCTCCATCTTTATGTATTTTCTTCTGTCCTGTACCTGACTATTTCTTTTGATTTCTGACTCGATCACTAGCACCTCCTTCTGTCTATAACCCATTTTCTTTACGTTTTCCTATATATCCTTCCATCTTCCCTTGACTCGCTGTCTTTGACAATTCCTTATGCTCATCACCTTTGTAGTTTTCATCATCCACCTATCCAATAGCTTAAGTAGAGTCCTTCCAATCTCAAAATAAGATTGGTTCTTGTTTAATACAAGAACATATAACCTTCAAACTATATATTGTTCCCTATCTGCAATATTTTAGTTATTGAACTTTGTTCAATTCCTTATGAAACCAACTCAAGAAAAGATAGAAAAGATAGATCAATGCCTTAGAATTCAGCCTCTTCGAGGGGGAAACCTCCTTTACATTACATAAATGAACAATTCTTGGATGATACAAATGAAAAGACCTCCTTTCTATATATAGGAGTCTAAGGGGGCATAACATAATCAGAGCCGACATAACAATAATAATGTAAGGGCACAATAATAACAATAGTGGGCTTCTATGGGGCACAATAGTAACAATATGGGCACTACATGGGTACATCAATATAATAAGTGGGTTGTACTATTAACAATAAGGGGTTATAGTAGTAGTATAGGGGCCTAACAAATCAGTTGTAGTTTCTTGGAGTTGCAAGAAGCAGGATATAGTGGCCATTTCTTCGGCAAAAGAAGAATATATATCAACATGGGAAGTAGCATGTGAGATTGTTTCGTTGTGCAGAGTTTTGCAGGATTTAGGCGTTCCTCAAGCAGAAGCCACATATTTATTCATCGACAACCATTCATCCATAAAGTTTGCCAAAAATCTAGTTTTCCATTCCAAAACAAAGCATGTGGATACAAATTATCATTACATCATAACACTCATTTCAAAGGATGTCATCAAGCCAATATATTGTCCTTCATAAGATCAGATCTCAGATATTTTCACAAAACCACTTGGTAGGATCAAATTTACTAAGTTCAGGGAAGAACTTGGTATATGTTGTAATGTACCTTTGGATCAAAGGGGGGAATGTTAGATATGATCAAAAGTACATAAATTAATATTTAATTCTTCAGATTTTTCTTAGATTAATTACTTAGAGTTTTAGAGTCTTCTTAGAATATCTATTGTTATAAAATATATGACATCTAGAAAGGTGTCGTTTCTTACGAACTAATTTAGGAAAATAGTTAGGAGTGTTGTTACAAGAGCGTTAAATGTAAATGGACACTTTTTAATGAAATAAGTGATCCATAACAAAATTAGTTTAGGGCACTAGCTTATTTAAAGCTTGTTTCTCTTCTCTTGCAAGAGTGTTATGTGATTGTGTGTAAGCTCTTGCAGATTTTATGTAACTTTTCTTTTCCTTATTAATAAAATTTGTGTGTCTAAGGAAACTTGTGTTATTCTTTAAACTTCTTACAAAATATTATGATTTTGTTTGGAATTCTAACTGCTAAAAAGCATTTGAATCATTAAAGCAAAAAATTACTGAAGCACCAATCTCAAGAGGACCTAATTGGTCTATCCCTTTTCATATTTCAACTAGTGCTTCAAATACATATTTAGGAGCTATGTTGGGACAAAAATATCTAGCTCCTTATGTTATTTATTACACAAGTAAAAAAACGACTCATGCATAGTTAAATGACATAGTAATAGAAAAGGCATTTTTGGTCGTTGTTCATGCCATTAATAAGTTTCGACACTATATCACTAGTTATGAAACTTTCATTCATACATATCTTTATTAGATACCTAGCGAATAAATAAATTACTAATGGTAGGATTATTATATGGTTTTTATTATTACAAGAATTCAATATTACTATTTGGCTACAAGAAAGTTCCCCCCCTAGTTATCAGCTAAAGAAAATCAAAAAGTTATCAAATACAATGCACAATACTCATGGATAGAGGAATAATTGTACCAACTTGGACATGATCTAATCCTCTAGAGATTTGTTCAAGAGGATGAAGTACCAAAAATATTGAAAGCTTGTCATGGTGAACCATTTGGAGGACCCTTTGTTGATAGAATAACTTCTTACAAAGTCCTTTTGGGATATTAGTTGCCTTCTCTTTTTAGATATGCCAAGGAATATGTAAAAATATGTGATAGCTGCCAAAGAGTCAGAAACTTGTTCCATCAAATGAGATGCCTCTGCAACTTTAGGTACTTGTAAAGCCTTTTGAAAAATGAGCTCTAGATTTTGTTGGTCCAATCAGTCCTCCATATAAACAGAAAAGGTATATACGTGTTTGTATGGATTATGTTACAAAATGGGTAGAAACTAAACCACTTCCTTTTACTACTGAAAATGTTGTAGTTATATTTATTTTTGGGGATTTTTTTACTCATTTTGGTGTCCCAAGGGAACTTGTGACAAATCAAGGTACTCAATTTACATCCAAGTTGGTGTAGAAAATTATGGAGAAATACAAGATCAAACATATAAATTCTACTCCATATCATCCACAAGCCAATAGATAAGTGGAATCTACCAATAAGGTACTTGAAGCAATATTGACCAAGATTGTACATTCGCATAGAAGAGAAGGGGCAGAAAGGCTTCTAGAGGCACTTTGGGCATACCATACCACATGGAGAAATACTATTGGACACTCTCCAATTGAGATTTTATATGGGAAGGAAGTTTTTCTTCCAATTTAATTCTAAGTGGAGACTTTCAGAACAACAACAAATTTGGGGTTTGACCTATCTGAAGCTCAAAAGCAAAGGTTAGCTCATTTGAATGAGTTAGATGATATTTGACAAGATGTTATCCAAATAACCAACATAGTGTAGCAACAAAGAACGAGATGGCATGACAAATTCATCAAAGTTAAGAAGTTCAAGCCAGGTGGTTGGCCTCTTCTTTTTACTCTAAATTCAAATATTTCAAGGAAAATTTTAGACTCACTAGCTTGGTCCCTATGAGATAGATATTGTCTTAGATAATGGAGCAGTTAGAATCAAGACTACTAATGAAGAAAATATCACCTTCCTTGTTAATGGCCATTTATTAAAGCTATACCATAAACCCTTGACAAGAGAAGAATTTGCCAAATATTTTCAAAAATAATTCTGATTTCAAGTTGGTTGAGAAAAGGAATTCCTTTCTCCCAATCCCTCCAACTAGATTGTAACTTATCTCCTATAAAAGAAAAAAAAGAATATGAGAAAAGAAAAAATATATATATAAAATAAAGTAATTAGTATAGACATGAAAACCAACATTTTTGGCATGTCTATACATAAAAATTTAACTAAGAACCAAGAATTCTTGGTGGTTTAAATTTTCATAATTCCTTGTCTTGTCCCATTTCTGTTTTTATCCCTTCTTTTTGTTCTAATATATTTTTAAGGTGCAATAATAATAAAAAAAAAATTGGAGACCTAGTTTTCTTCAATCATTTTCAAATATTAGCAACACCACTAAAGATCATCCACATCAACAACAACAAGTTTTCCAGAAAATTTATAAATTTTAGAGGCAACTACAAAATTCAACAATATCTATATCTTAGTTCAAATTTTGCAGCTAATGACAAACCTACAAAACTAAATCAATCAGTAAGCATCCAAAAGGCATCATAAATATGAAAAATGGACAAATGGATACATCAAAAGGCATGTACAAAGGATATTAGGTCATTTTCCATTAAGGAATTATAGATCTATGGGTTTGTATAATAATTTTTAATACACCTTCTTTTGAAATTATTACCATGTGCTATAACCTATCATGTTTGTACCTGATCACCCTTATCGTAATCTATTCCATCATGAGAAATTCCTCCCACCATATGCAAATGATTTAGAAAATATTAATGCTCCTATAAAAATGGATCAAACCAATTCATGGGAAATCATTAGTAAAAGAGGAATTTCAGTTGTACTCAATCACTTGCCTATTTCACCCATACCCTGCCTCCATAATTCATCAACCCTATTCTCCACCACTATACCCATCCTAAACCATCCCTGTCAAGAAAGAAGAAATTTGAGGGTGCATTTTCTCTTCCAACATGGGTGTTACTCTCATATTCGAACCACATGGGGAAAATTTTCTCAATGCTTACCCTCAAGTCAAAGACCAGTTGCAACAAGTAGGATGGCTTCAATTATTTGATAAATTCAATTACTATGAAGAGGAGGTCACAAGGTCTTTTGCTAGAGAATTTGATGGCGTTGAAGTAGAAATAGGAGATATTAGGCTTAAGATTTTTGAGTCATCCATAGAAGAGGAAACATGATTGCCACAAATTGGAGAAAGTTGGTTCAAAAGTCAGAGGCTCAAGGATAAATATTGGAGGAATTTATTTCATAACCCTCACATGGACGCATCAACATTTAAAAAAGGGATACCAATCATTGCATTGAAGAACAAATGGAGAAATCTATAGCTAGTTCTCCAAAAAAATGAACTTGTGAAGGCGGGTTTGGTACTATACTCTTTTACCATGCTAGGTTGCTCACGCACTTTTTTGAAGGAAAAGAAATGAGTTTACCTTACTATTTAATGTGGAGTTTAAAGAAAATGGCCTTCAACATTAAGAGAGATTCTCAGTTTATTGATAGAGCCTTATATCATCATGGTATGATAAAAATTCTCATTGAAGTTCATCTAAATTCTATTGGTGATATGCAACAATATTTTCTAGTTAGAAATCATTTTGTAGAAGCTTTAAAGGAGGAAGATTTGCCAAAATCTAAGAGGAGCCAACAAAGAACAACCCCAAACCCTAACCTTGAAGTTTTTATAGAGAAAGAAGAGGGTTTTCCATTCAATGAACCAGAACTAATGGAAATTCTACTAGAGGAGGGTGCGCCACTTAGTCAGTACTTGGAGAAGATTCAAAATAAAAACAAGAAATAGGAGGTTAGAAGAGAGAAAACCAATGAAAGAATAGAAGAACCAGAAGCCATCAAGAAGATAGAAGTAGTCATAGAAAATCAAACAAGATACAAATAAAGGGTAGCAAGAGAAATATTACGCAAAAAATAATGAAGCTAGAGCATAAATTGAGGAGTAAACGACTTCCCAAGATTTCAAATGAGCCAACGCACCATAACCCTCCACAAACAGTTAACCTTGAAGAGGAAGATGATGTTTACATAGGAACATAGGCAAATTTTTCATTTCATTGTAGTCCAATAAGAAAGACTCTAGAAATTGACCAACTCAACAAGAAGTTTATGAATATTTGGAGAATTTGGAGAAAAAAGTGCAGAAGAAGATAAAGAGCCCTGAAACTCAATTTCATGAAGAAGTTTTTTATAATGATGATCCTGTAGTTGATTCAAAGGGTACACAACTACTTCTCAAGGGAAACAAGAAACTATTCACACTCTCAAGCAAGATATTTCTTAGTTAGAAGTAATAAAAAAGTATATCGGAGAAGAAAATGAAATGGTCAAAGCACAAAATGACATTTTGAAGGCACAAAGTGACACTATGTTTTTAAGAATGTGTTTTTCATATAAGAAAAAAAAACTTAAAGCAAACAACAAGGTGCTCAGAAATAAGGTCGAAGGTCTACAAACAAAACTTCTCATGAGAAAACCCATATGGTCTATTTATGTGAAAAATAAGGGGATGACAATCAATATATATGTGTTGATTCAAGCCTCAGAAGAAACAAAGTAACAAGGATATTTCTTCAGTTTTGAGTTTTGTGCATTGGGACATGCAACATCCTCAACATGGGGGAATGTTGGGTACTCAAATTGTTCTCAATTTTGATATCCTTTTTCCCACTTTTCCATCCATCCCATCATATGTTTTGATATGTATTTACAAGTCATAAGGTTATCAATGTCATTGTAGCTATAAAAAAAGGTATCAAATCATTATTTCCCATAATCCAGACTTTCTTTATGAAATTGACTAAAATATCTCTTTGGCTACCCAATTTTAACATTTACATCGCTGAATGAATTTTCCATAGCTCAATCCATCGCTAGATAGGATGTAGAGACCTTCAAAACCAACAAAGAAAATGAGTATATGCCAATGTCAAGGACATGCTTATACACCTGTTATTCCAACTCAAAAGATTGACTAGAATGATGATTTGTTTGGTCAAACGTCCAGGTCAACACTATTATGTTCATGCGCAAGGGTTTTAGGAAGCGGTTTCAACATAAGTGAGTGTGGCAAAGATGATATCAACCGAGTGAGTCTCATGTAGTTGATGTGTAGAAAAGATGATCTACATTATTTGCTACAATAGAGAAAACCATGCCATATCCATTTCTTACTTAAATTCAAAGACTTTGTTGTCGATCCAAGAACTTTCCTCTCGACATTTCTTTCTTTAAGTTGTTAAATTAGCTAGTGTATAAATATTTCCTTGATCTACAAATCGAGATAATGGTTAATAGATTATAGATACTTTGTTTAGAATTGTTGAAGGCTCTCTATTTTTATTAATACAAGTACTTTGTTCTTGAAGTGTGAATGTGTTCTTAGCCAATTTGATTTTAATTCATAGCAACCTTACACTCAATGGAAGGCCCCCCGAGAGATTCTAAGATATTTGAGATGGTTTTTTTTCAACTAGTAATAGTTGGTTTCATTAGTTACTTGTTCACGTCTTTATCACAATGATGGTTGTTACATAGGAGGGAGTGCTCTTACAATTGAAACACAAAACATTTAATTATTAGTTTTTCAAATAAGATTCCACTAGTCTCAAATTTAGAGTGTTAGATTGAATGGAATCTCTATTGCACACATCAGTAATTATCATAATTTGAAGTGTATTCTTCTCTTTTAGTTCATTTGATTTCAAATAGTTTGGTTTTGGAAATAGTTTCAATGTTCGATAGATTAGTGTTTCAATTTGTTGCAGTAGATCAAGATTACATTTTAGCAAGTAAAGTAGCCTTTCAAATTAATACAAATAGAATAGTCATTTCCATTTGATGTAAGTAGAATATTTATTTCAATTTGATGCAATTAGAATAGTCATTTCAATTTGATTCTATTCTTTTCATTTTATCTTCTTTTTTTAAATAACTTGTCCTTTTTAAATTTGATAGAAAGAACTTGTGCGTAGAGTTAAGTTGAGTTGATCTTGATTTAGTTATGTTATGTAATTTCCTTTAATAGATTAAGTGATGCTTTGATAAAAAAAATAAAGAAAACCTAGCATATATTGTGCACATGCACTTCACAAGTACATGAACCATGGTTTGACAATTAATGAAGTAATTTAACTACCAATTAAATTTCCCAACATATAGTATGGTATGGCTTGTTGCTAGATTGGCCCTAAGTGGCCTAATGTTATTGATGTCTCATGATATTTATACATTATATATCTTTCTGTTGAAAATTTGATATTAATCTAATGAAGAAGAACTTGATTGGGTTCCCCCTTTGGGTCTCGCCCTAGTCTCTGACCTAAATCCTAGTCTCTTTTATACATAATTTTCTTTAATTTAATTTATTTTATATTTTTATATACATGACACTATTATAAAAGTTGTGTGCCAAATATGAGACTATGGATAAAACTTTGTTGGACCTAAATCAATCAATAATTACCTAGTGAAGTGGTTCATTTAATTAGCCATGCAAGTATTATCTACAATTGACCTATGTGATACAAATAAAAAATAAATTTCAAATTAACCTAACTTTTTGGAGGCATACAACACAATTTTAAGTCAATAATCATGATTCTCTCCATGATGAGACTTTACGGTGGTTGACTTATGGCATGAATTGCCTATCACTTAGTATTTTTTTGATAATTGTGGTTGTTAATGGTAGTTACAATGCCATTTTTTTAACAACTATGGCAGCAAAAGACATGTTCATAAATTGATAGTTGTGTTTTGTATAATATAATTTTAATCAAAATTATAGCCACTTTGATGAGGAAATTCAATATACCCAGTAAGGTTTACCTCTAACAAATGACATTTTCAGTGTAGGGCTCAGCAAGTATTTTCCTACCATTAAAATGTGTGTGGGTAAGTTTTATAATAAATAATGACACCGCCAAGATCGAGAGATATCACGTGTCGTTGGTATGAATCAATTGGAATATTTGTCACTACACACCAGAGGAAGGACTATCTCACGCAACACCATGCAACTATATTTGAACATTTGTGAATAATTATTGGTCACATTAGTCGAGTTAGTTACGTGCCACACACATGATTTTTTAATCTTGTTAGCATTGTCCAATGATCACTCCACATTAACTAATTAAGTTCACTTTTCGTTGGAAGGGCATGCATTCAACTCTTTCGACTATGGTCATTTGGTTTAAAATGAATGATATTTTAATCTTTATAAGATTAAAAATAGTTTATGGGATCATTAACTTTGTTTCTTTCCACTATTTGTAAATAAATATTTTTTTTGTTCAAATTTATGATGAGTTGGCCAATTTTTCTAACAGATCGTTTAATGAAAAGATAGTTCCAAGGAATCGATGCTAACATATTTTCATAATTGTCCCTGATGTCTCTAAAAGCATCAAATTCCAAAATGAAATGTTCTTCTGATTTCATTGCCCTAGAAGTGCAAAAAGTACACATCCATTCTTCACAAGCTTCTTTAGGTCTTCTCCACTGTCATGCTTCACATAGAAGTTGATGTGAGCTAGTTCTTAATTGAGTAATAAAAATA
>APFE030694565.1:22756-61637 GCA_000404065.3 Pinus taeda
GGGGGGGGGGGGGGGGCGCCGACAGCCCCCCTTGTTAGAGGGTTTGAGGGGGGCAGTAGCCCCCCTTTATAAGGTCCAAGGCAATGCCCTGAGAAATTTATTTTGGACCCTATATTAGGTGGGCAGACCTACCTATGGTTTTCTGCATGGGTTTTGCACATGGTTTTGGGCATGATGGTTTTCTGCCCATGGTATCTTGTAGATCCAGTCAATGGAACTACAATTATGTTCTAATCCAGGTTTAATGGATTGGGTTTTATGGATGTTTCGACATGTATATATATTTATTGTAACATTGAAAGGAATGTAATGAAAAATCAATCTGGTAGTCCTATTTTTTGGATCCAGGGAAAAATCTCTTTGTATATATGTTTTATGTTTTATGCTTTTTCCATTGTTTATTTACTATTTTTAGAATTCATATGCAAGTCAAATATGTACAAGGTTAAAACCTACATCACGTACATGCAATATTCTTTGAGCTTAACTAGAGGAATCATAGAGTTTGAGTTGTTAACAAGGAATGCATTAAATTGGAACAAATGGTTCAATTCACATAGGCTAAGGGAGGAGTAAGCTAGCATGAAGATCGATTTTAGAATTATATTGCTTCATTCCAATTAGTTTCCTATTGGCTGGGATAAGTTTGTCATTTATATCATATTTTAGGGAGTTGGAAAAGCAGTTTCTAGAACTAACAAAGATCTAGTCGAATAGGGAGTTACTAGTGGTCTGAATTTAAGTCATAATTGAGGTGCTTTTGCAAGATTAAGCATTAAAAGAGTTTGAGAAGAAACTATTCAAGTTTGTTGCTTCAAAGGGACGTTCTCACTACAATAAACCCCTGAACAAAAAACACAGAAAATTCAAATCTCTAAACATATCTTGTTCTTAATTTTTCTCACAAATTTGGAAATATGTGTTTTTCTATGAGAACTCATATTTGTGTGTTTTAGGATGGATGAATGGGCTATTCTATAGGCAAAAGTAGAAGAAGCCAATATATTAGTGGCTAAACCCATTGAAGAGTGGAGGATGTTATGAAAACAATCAATTGGTAATTCCTTATAATAAGCTCATGTTTATTTAGATATTGGAGGAGTGTAAACCATAATCAAAAGTTTCAACAAGTATCATAGTCTTGAGTGCACTATTAGTTAGAATGAAATGTGCTTTGGGGTGTGCCTAACCAATTGACAAATCAAAGTATTTGTATTATAATGTATCATGTATAATTACACGTTGTCATTATGTATGAATGAAATAATGAAAAATCTCTTACACCTCATGCATATACTACCACAAGGGGTGTGTTCTTTGTTGATACTACATGTGTATAATCAAATTATTGAAGAAAAACATGTATCTCTGGAAATAATGGTTGGTATAAATAAGGTTAGAGTCTATGAACTATATTGTATGATGATGCATGGTTTGTTATCATCGGTTAAGAATGAGCCATGAAGCTGAATATTTAAACTTGGGGCTGATTTCTATGCAAGAAACACTTGTATCGAAACTACATTGAAACTCTTCGAGAATTTTTGCAAACATTTCCTAGAAACAAGCACAAAGCACCGTTTCCATATTGTAAAAAGTTAAATAATAAAACAAATTTTATGTTTTTTAAATTGAGTGTGGGTGGGATCCAACAAAAAATATATATACTAAGACATGTAACAAAGAGTAATTTAAAAATGAAAATTTGAAAGTTCTAGCCAATATGTATGTATGCACATGGTGTCTATAAATTTTCATTATGTCTGTAAATGATGATGTCTTTGTATTATCATTTTCAAATTTCTTAGAATGTTGAAAGTGTCATTTCCATAATCTGCGCCATTTTTTAAACTCTTTCATGTTTCTTTCCTCTAGATGACATAGGTGTCGAGTGATGAAACTATATTTAAACAATAGAATTATCATTCAAAATATAACATCTAGCTAATATGTGAGTGTATTTTATTGTATTATGCTAATATAAGGGACAACTCACATTTGTTTGAAGGGAACTAATGTCAGGTACAAGACAAATCTTCAGACATTGAAACCAAGGTACAAAAATCCTTGAGATTCAAGAATGAACTGGCTCTCTCTTATTGTCAGTTCAGTAATATTGTTTCTTGTAGCCACTGAACTTGAGCTATCTTTACAAAGCATATGAATTTTTGGAATAATAGTGTGAAATATAGTAGCACCTGGGAATTGTTGGAAAAGGCAACAAGAAATTCTCAATTTGATTTTTCCTTGATTAAATTGAGAAAATTTGAATTTCCACATTAGCAAATAACTTGGATGCAATTAACTTGTCTGACATGGCTTAGGTCACCTAGTTTACTCGGTAAATTCGAGTTGGAGGAGTTAGAGCTTAGTTAAGCATGTGTGATTGCTAATTTGTAGCAATCAAAGTCAGTTATCTCAAGTTGTTTCAGTTAAACTAGTTCCAACTGTTAGAGGAACTAGTGGAAGGTCAGTTGTACAGTGGGACTTCAGTCAAACTCAATGATCATCCAGTTAATTGATCAATCAACACAAAATAGCAATTACATGCAGAGAATTCGAGTTCGCAAACTATCGTGAAGATTCCAAGGCAGTGTAACCTCAGTTGTAGAATAGTCTTGAGTGTACAATTGTTGCATGAAGTCAGATGATCAATGTTGGGAATTTCACAATAGAAATTCCTAAATAATAGGGGCCTAATTTCTCAAGGAATTGTGCAAAGAAATAGGGGCTCAAGCAGAGGCAAAAGATTGATTAATTCAAGGTCAGAGATTCTTAGTGAGCAAAGAGATAGGTTATTCACTTGTAGGTTGTGCTCAGTTGAGAAAAGAAATTGTAATACATATTTATTCATTAGATTAATGCAAGCAAGCATTGGGGTTTTTAGCAGATTGCTTTCCCTATGAAAAATATTGTGTGCATGTGTGTTATTTCTTATTACGTGTCTGAAATTTTTGTTCTAAATGGTGAATTAACTTTCATAGAGAATTAGAGTAGGTTTTTTTCTTGTGATTTTGACTAAAACTTCATGAGAAATTGAAAATATACACCATAATTTCTACGTGGTATCAGAGTTGGATTCACATTAGAGCACGAATGTTGAAGCTATTTCTTAGGAGGTTCAAATTTGTAGTTCAGTGTAGAAATATCTCCTATGAACTTAGAAGATGACATTCAACGAGATAAGGCTAGAGTATGCCTTGGAATGCAACTCTAATTTCATCGCATGGAGGCGGTATTCGATGACAATGGATTGCTAGAATACATCAAGAGAGATTTTGTAAAATTAGCAAAATCTGATGCCCAGAACATTGCTCAGTGGAAGAAAGATGTATCCAAGGAAAGGAGAATAACATTTGAGGGAATATGGGACCACATTGTCACTAATATCCATGGGAAAGAAATTTCTTATGTAATGTGTCATCCACTGACAGATCTATTCTAGAATAGTAGTGACCATAGGAAGCTGGCACTTAAGGATAAACTTTGAAATATCAAGATTCAGAATAATAACACTATCCTGTAATATCTAAGCAAGTTCACACAAGTTCGTGATGAGCTTGCAGGAGTTGGTGTTACTATTTCATAGGATGACTTGGTAAGCCTAGCCCTTTTGGACCTTCCCAAGAGTTGGCATAGTTATCAAGATTCAGTGAACGGGAGGGAGAAACTACCGAATTAGGAATGCTTATGATTTGATTTAGTACAGGGGGAATAAGGTGGAATACCATAGATGGGACTTCATCCAAGGGAGAGGATGAAGAAAAAGTTACATTGGTGGGAAAGGGAAAGAAGGGAAAAGGGAAGAAATCTCAAAGCAGACCAAAATCCAACCAAGGGGGCAAGAAGGAAGATTTTTCAAAAATTAAATGCTTCCATTTTCATGAATTCGGGCACTATGCTACGAAGTGTCCACAAAAAATGCAAGAAAGAAGACCTTGGAAGGAGGAGAAGGTGAAGCCTTGGCTTCACAGTTTGAGCTCGAATTTACCCTTATCACATGCATGGCTAACACAGTGATGTGGAGAGTGTGGTACTTAGACTCAGGTGCATCATTCCACTTGACAGGGTGTAGAGACTTTTTCAATGACCTGGGGGAGAAATATTTCATATGCACATCAATTTAGGGGACAAAAAAAGGTCACCGTAACTGGGATTGGTACAACCACCTTTTAGAGGGACTTGGACTTCCCTATGAAGCTCAATGATGTCATGTTTTTTCCAAGCCTAATGAAAATTCTCATCTTTGTTACAGATTTGGAAGATCATGGTTATGATGTGATATTCAACAAAGAAAAATCATTCTTGAGACACACAGTTGTGGGGTAGCCAAAGCAGATCGAGGTTCAAGTGAAGAACCTATATAAGCTAAATGTGGAAGTATGTGTTGCATTAAGCACTAAGGCAGAGAAAGTGTAGGGTCATGATGTCGTTGAACTTTGGCACAAAATAATTTCCCATTTTCATCATGGTGCCTTGAATATTATGCAAAAAAACCACTAGCCTCCCTAAAGGATCACTTTAGTAGCAGGATGTATACAAATAATGGACTTTGGGGAAGTACACAAAATCCACATTCCATGATCGGGACAAAAAGTCACATGTAGTCTTAGAAAAGGATCCACTCTGATGTCCATTGACCTTTCTCAACAACCTCCATTGCAAGACACAAATATTTTGTTATTTTTATTGATGACTTCTCAAGTGTTGGATCTTCTTCATGTGGAAGAAAGATGAGACATTCTACAAGCTCGTAGAATTCAAGGCACTAGTTGAGAAAGAAACTAGAAAGAAGGTGAAGGCTCTCATGAGTGATAATGGAGGTGAGTACATGTCAAATGAATTCAAAAAAATATGTGTAAAAGAAGGCATTCAATGAGAGTTTACAACACCCTACAACCCACAGAAGAATGGGGTGGCTGAGAGAAATAACCGTATTATTGTGGGAGGAGTGAGGGAAATGTTGTATGACCAAGGACTACATCTTCATTTATTGGCTGAGGCATGCAACACAACAGTGTATTTTCATAATCGGAGTCCTCATCGAATTCTTGGTATGATTACACCGAAGGAGGTCTTCTCAGGGAGAAAGCTGGATGTGCCGCACTTCAGGATTTTTGAGGCCTCTGTTTACTACCATGTCTCCAAAGAATCAAGGAAGAAGCTTGAGCTGACAACAAAATTGGGGGTATTTATGGGTTACATACAAACTCCCCACAACTACCATGTGTACTTTACATCCCTCAAAATGACATTTGTGTGAAGGGATATAAAACTTGACGAGGAGAAAGAAATGCAGTGCTCTCTTGAGAGGCAACTTTAGACCCCACCAAAAGAGAAGTGTTTAGCTCCAAAGGAGTAGCCTCAGGAAGTTGTGGAGTAGTCACAAATTGAGGAGCAGAGAGTGAAGATAGCCACTCATGTAGAACCACCCAGAGAAGGCATAAAAAGAACCAGGGAAGTTGAAATACTTGTGCAGGATGTGAGGGAGAATGTGGGAGATCCTTCAAATTTGTGTAGGCAGAGAAGGTCACCTGAATGTTACATTGGCTGCATGGATTTAATGATTGATCTTGTAGAGACTAAGCCATCCTATTTTGAGGAAGTAGTAGAGAAACCTGTATGGGTTGATGTAATGGTGGAGGAATGTGAATCCATTATAAAGAACAATGTTTGGGAAGTGGTCACAAGACCAGTAGATTAATCATTTGTGGGTTCGAGATGGATATTCAAGGTGAAGCAAGCAGCAGACAAAAGAAGAGAGAAGTATAAGGCTAGATTTGTGGCCAAGGGTTACTCTCAATTTGAGGGAATTAACTAGGAGGATACCTTTGCTCCTGTAGCAAGGTACTCATCCATTAAATCAATTCTTTCATTGACTATGCAGATGGGGTGGAATATCCAATAGATGCATGTAAAAACAACATTTCTCAATGGAGTTATTGAGGAGGAGTTGTACATCGAACAACCATAAGGTTTTGAGACTTCTGATCATGATTCTCATGTGTGAAAACTCAAGAGAGAATTATACGGTCTCAAACAAGCACCATGTGCTTGGTATACCAGGATCGATAACTATCTCACTGGTTTGGGCTTCACCAAAAGTGAAGCGAATGCAAACCTCTATCACATCTTGGTAGAAGGAAAATTCCTTATTATTTTCTTATATGTTGATGATTTAATTTTAACTGGTGATGAGTAGCTAATTAGATCTTACAAGGAGGACCTTGCAAAGGAATTTGGAAGTATGGTAAGGTGATGGGGAACTATTTGTATCTCAAGGAAAGTATGAAAATGAGGTACTAAAAAGATTCCACATGGAGAGTTGTAAACCCATGGATACACCTCTAGTGACCAACTAGAGGAAGGAGGATGCCACTTCAGGTGAAGAAGTGGATGATACCATTTATCAGTAGTTAGTGGGTTCACTGATCTATCTTGTGAACACACAACCAGATATGTGCTATGTAGTCAACCAGTTGAGCCAAGCTATGGTTATGCCATCCAATTACTTTGAAAGACAACTAAGCATGTTTTACGGTACCTCAGAGGTACTACTAAATTTGGACTATGGTACAGATAGACAAAGGGAGTGAAGTTGTGTGGCTTCATAGATGCAGATTGGGCAGGGAGTCCATCAAACCGAAAGAGTACATCAGGTGGAATTTTTATTTTTGGGTCTGCCGATGTTTTCTAGTACAACAGGAGGAAAATATGTGTAGCACTCATCTAGGTAGAAGTAGAATACATGGCTACAAGTCAAGAAACATGTGAGGCAATCTAGATGAGAAAATACTTGTTGGACTTTTTTTCAAATGATGGACCCAACTGCGATCTACTATGATAATTATATTTGCATCAAGCTCTCTAAGAACCTTGTATTTCAAAATCGATCCAAGCATATAGATATCCAGTATCACCATTTATAGGACTATGTGCAGAGGTGGAAAATGTTGCTACAATACATTCAACCATAAGAACAAGATGCTAACATTTTGACAAAAGCTTTATCAAGAGGGAAGTTTGAGTTCCACGAGTGCAAGATAGGGGTGGTTGATAAACCCTTTCTTGCTGAGAGGTAGTGTTGAAAAATGTAGCAATAAATTATCAATTTGATTTTTCCTTAATTAAATTGAGAAAAATTGAATTTCCACATCAATAGAAAACTTGGATGCATTTAACTTGTGTGACATGGTTTCTGTCACCTAGTTTGCTCTCTAAATTTGAGTTGGAGGAGTTAGCACTCAGTTAAGCATGTGTGACTACTAATTTGTAGCAATCAAAGTCAATTATTTCAAGTTTTTTTAAGTTAAACTAGTTGCAATTGTTGGAGAACCTAGTGGAAGGTTAGTTATGCAGTGGGACTTTAGTCAAACTTAGTGATCATCCAGTTAATTGATCAATCAACCCAAAATATCTATTTCATGCAAAGAATTCAAGTTCCCCAGTTTTGGTTGATATTCCAAGGCAGTGTAACATCAGTTGTAGACTAGTCTTGAGTGTACAGGTGTTACATGCAGTCAGATGATCAACCTTGAGAATTGTGCAATCTATTTTGGAGAAATTCCTAAATAATAGGGGCCTAATTTCTCAAGGAATTATGCAAGAAAATAGGGGCTTAAGTAGAGGTATAAATTGACTAAGTTTGGGTCAAATCTTCTAAGTGAATAGAGAGATACGTCATTCACTTACAGGTTGTGCTCAACTGATCAAAGCAATTATAATAATTTTCTATTCATCAGATAATGCAAGCATGCATTGGGGTTTTTAGCAGATTGCTTTCCCCGGGAAAAATATTGTGTGCATGTGTGTTATTCCTTATTGCATGGCTGAAAATTTTGTTCTAAATTGTGAATTAACTTTCACATAGTAGTAGAGTAGGTTTTTATCTTGTGATGTTGATTAAAACTTCATGAGCAATTGCAAATCTACACCATAATTTCTACAATAATGACATACGAGATAGATAATTCCCTATTTAATGTATGAAGAAATCTTAAAGCTTACAAGTTACAATGTAATTTTATTTCAAACCCTTTCCTAAACCTTTTTATTCAAAACAACTTATCATTAACATTATCCATGATGGTCGCATTCGCAGTTCACTTCATGCTGCAATTAAGCTTTGTTAACATGTTAATATTATCATACTGAAAATATAATCATTTTTCCGACTTTCAATAAGCCCAAAACACATTTTAGTGTTTTGAGCACTAATTTACAGGTTTCCTAGAGGTGGAATCTAAGCTCTAATACCAAGTGTACAAACCTTCCATATGATGCCCCATTTTTTTAATTTAAATTCAAAAATCAGAGTAGAAATAGGTTACCAAGTACAAGAAACAACTCATATATAAGTTACCATATTACAATAATAAGTAAACAACATCCAATTTTAAACTAGTCAATTGTTAGCCACACCCATTATGAAGTCACATATTACTTAAACTTACATCAATATTGAAAACACATAAATTTTAGATACATACGTCAATAGCCATAAATTACAATGTAACCATCATAACATTCACCTTTACTATTTGATCATTATATATAGATCAATAATCATATAACAAAATTTATGAATACACAAGGCATCGTTCACCAAGGAGTGGATTTTTTGTTCTTGGCCTTGTTGTTGTTTACGCTCCCTTACTGTCATTTGTGTCCATCTTTGAAGGATAATGTGTCTTGACCAAATGCAGGTCACCCACTGGTTAACCTTCTAGCCTACTCTTTGGGTACTCTTCTTCCCCACAGACCCCTGAATTGCAAGGCGGTGGTACAATAGAGGAAGAATGCTACCTGATGGACAAGAGAACTTTTGTCTTAAAAGTCCCATCTCTAATGTCTTTCACCTCACCAAAATCATTATAGCTTTATAACCACTCAAAATAACGTTATCTCCCCCATCCAATAATAGGGGAAAAAGGTTCCCTCACCCATAGTTTGCTCCTTTTATAGGAGGCTTCATAGGTGACACTTGGAAATTCGTGCAAAAATAACTACTTTTGTATTTTTAAAGTTTGATTTTTCAACCACCCATGTGTCACCCTCTCACCAAAGCTCTCCTAAATTATTTCCTTAATTTTTTATTCAAAAATAATATTTTTCCTCACCCCAACATGAGTCACTATTTCTTCTCTTAGTTGTCTCTTGATTCCCCCTTTATGTTCCTTGATTAACTCAATTTGACTCTCATATGGAGACCCTTATGTTAGTTATCTCAAGAAATTAATTTTATTTTATTTTATTCATTATTCTTTATTTTCATTCACCACACTCTTCTATCAATGAGGTTAAACATTTTTAGGATTAATCTTTCTAATTAACCGTAAGTCCCTTCCCCCCTTTTGCTTATAAAAACACTTATGCACATTATCTACCTAAGATTTTCCAAGCATGAGAAGGGTAGATTTCTTAAGTGGTCTAATATTTTTATTTCTTCATATTATCCCTTTACTTTAAGTTGTATTATTGATTAGATAACTTGGTTTTAAAGCCTCATTTACCACATTATGTGAATTAGTATTATTATTATATCTTAATTATATTTTAGTAGTTTCTTCTTGATGCCCAGGGTACCAATTCAGTCCTACCCTTCAAGAACTTCCCTTTGAAGTTCCAAGGGTGCCACGGTAATCAATTTCTTCTTGATGCCAAGGGTGCCAAGTTAGTTGTTCCCTTCAAAAACTTCCATGGAAGTTCTAAGGGTACCATGTTGCTTTCCCTTCAAGCATCCAGTGACTACGAGGGGAAAAATCGGTGTGACAATGGAGATTTCTATCCTCTCCTATGTTTCCCTCTATAGTGAGACTAATGGTGCTAGGGATCAAGGAATATACCTTGATGTGCATCGTCAATAAAGTCCTCATGAGCAGCCCAATCTAGGGTTTGCCCCACAGCATCGTGATATTCAAGTTGAAGGTATTCCAACACATTCAATCCCAAATTATGTTAGTAGTGAAAACCGATGAAATTAGGGATGTTGTCCCACCCCTACCTTGGAGTTCCATCTATCTATGCATCCCCATCACCCATGTATGAGTCATTGGCCATGCAACTAACCTATGCCTGCAAACCACTATCATGTCATTAGAATTCACAAAAGAATTTTAATTTAAAATTTAAAAGTTCTTGAGATAATAGTATATAATTCAAACCAAACCATAGGTTGTCGAATCATTACATGCAAGTGCATCTAGGTGGTCTCCTACCACACTCAATGATCATCAGTAATATTTGATTCATAATATTAGTCACCAATATATATATATTTATGCTAAACCATCATCATGACATAATTATCAACATCTTTGTCACTGAGAGCAAGAACTAATGTAAATAGACACATAATGAATCAATCAAATGAGTCATAAAACACAGTCATCACAATTGTTATCATCATAACATCAAAATGGAAAAACAATTATTATTGCATCCACTCATATTAAGACTCAAATATCCATATCCTCAACCTAAGGTGCTCAAAGAATAATGTATCAAGGATAATGTCACCTTAGGGTCAGGGAACTAGAGTGGGAACTACAATATGTATAAATATATTAGTAATAATATCATATTAAAAATTATTAGAAAATCAATAGATAACAAATTCAACAAAAGAAGAAATAATATATATATATGTGTGTGTGTGTGTGTGTGTGTGTGTGTGTGTGTGTGTGTGTGTGTGTGTGGATAGAATTCTTACTTATAAGAGAAAATAAGGAACACTTTGGTATTATTATTATGTTGTCGTTGCTACAACACCCTCCAAAATTTTGGTCTACACCCAAATTTTGGAGCTTACTTTGATATTGCATACTATCATCGCAAGCATTAAGACTTATTGCATGTGTTTTCTCTAAGTGTTTTGGTATCACTTGCAAGAAAAGCAAAGTGTGATATTTTCACATGTTAAGTGGCACATGTTGTACAAATGCTTGTTTTGGTGGTTTTGAGGGGTAAATTTTGTGTAATGAGTTGGCCTTACCATGTAAGCATGTGTCACACTCATTTCCAAGGTTTCAAGTATTGTCTTCACAATCATCGTAAAGTATATCTTTGGTGTCACACTTGGCATAAGTCATCACAAAGTTTTCGCATTGAGGGAAGTATTTTGTTCATGTGTTCTGGGTGATCTATGTTGTGTCGTCAAGCATTCTAAGTGTGTGATCACAGTCAAGTCTTGTTATTGTTCACATCAGCTTCATAAATGTAATAGCTCTAGTGAAAAATCCATGTAATAAAAGTTAATAACGGAAAAATAATAACCATGGTATATGGGACACTAATTCCAAGCTAAATCTTGGGAAAAATCCTAGCGATTGGATAATTGTGATTGATTAATAGCTAAGGAAAGTGGAAAAGGCAATGGCTAAGGATTTGGAAAGGCAAAATGGAATTTTGGAACATTTATTTATGAACATAATGGAAATTAGGAGAAAAGGGAGGTGAAAGGTCACAAGCGGCATGTGAGGAGGAAAATGAAGGAAAATAATGGAAAATGAAGAAAATAGAGACCTCATTCATAAAAAGGTTTATGAGGATCAGTTGGTAACCTTTTGGTCAGTTCATTTTTGGAGCTGTTTCATTATTCATTGTCTCTCATACTCTTGGAAACTTAGATTTTTCTTGGAGAACTGTTGGAGGGTGTGGCATAATTGGATTTTGGAGCAATAACGAAAAGGAAGAGCATGAAAGCGCAAGAGGACATTGGGATCAGTAGCTACAGTGGGATTTTTCTTGCAAGTACTGAGTTGCATGTGTGTTTTCCTCACTAGTTTTGGTATGCATGACATATGCATGTGGATTATTGGTCATGATTTGTCACTGGCATGGAGGATTGGCTGGTTTGACAGTGGATTGCCTAGCCTTGCCATTTCCTGGATAGCCATGGAGATTGTGGGTTTATTTCCTTGTTTTTTCTTTGTTGGTTTTGATGTTTCCTTAGCTTGGGTTGAGTTACTAGTTCCTAGAGCCTTTGTTGGACAAATGCTTTGGAGCCCTGTAACAACTTGGGTTGAGTTACTAGTCCCATAGCCTTGGTTGGATAAACACTCTAGATCCCTTGGTGGTTTGAGTTACTAGTCATACAACTTTGGTTGGACAAACCCTCTAGATCCCTTGGTGGGTTGAGTTACTAGTCCTGGAGCCTTGGTTGGAAATATTAGTGCCTAAATCTACCTCAGGCTGAGAAAGGTAGGATCTAGGGTAACATCAAACCACGCTTAACTTGGTAGCTAGCCCTACCAGGTCGGGAGAGGGCTCTCTCCTTGTCAATCTCAGCAAAATATGATCAATGGATTGAGATGACTGATGTGAATATTGATCTTAGGCTAGGTATGTGTGCAGAAGAGTTTGATTGAATTTGATGATGTATTGTTGGCTCAAATGTGAAAGGCAAATTTGGGTCTGGGGAATGAGACTCAGTTTTGCAGAGATCTCTATGGGGCAAGGTAAGAAAATGGTTTGGTACTTCAAATTGAGTGAGATGGAAAGCTTTTAGACTAGTGAGGAGTTGAAGAGGGCACGGAAGTCTCAGGGATCCTTTTCAAACAGCTGAAAACATAAATAACTAAACAAAACCCTAAGTAGAGTACTGCAAATCAATGAACTCCTTCATTATCCTTGTTTCATTTAGTTAAGATGAACAGAAAGAGATAATGGCATACATAAAACATATGTAAACTTGCAACTACAGAAGGAAACAAAATACCAAATCAAGTTGCCACAAGAATCCCATAAAGTGTTGCAAACCCCAGTCTATTCCTTAGCCAAACTGTTGAAAATGAATATACAATGAAGCTCCAAGCTTTCCCAAGAGTCCAACCTTTGCTAATAACTAAAAAATTACAAGATATAGGCAACCAACAACTCATCCTAACCTCTAGGGGTCGAGCTCATAAGTTTAGGAGCTGTTCTAACAAATTCTAAACTGAGAACTAAAAAGTATGGAGTGGAACAACTTGCCTCTAAAAACTAGGGAATTGATGCATTTAGTTGCAAACTACCTTTTCATGGATGAATCAACCTCTATGAGTGAAAATTTAGCATAACTACATAAAAATCAATTAATTCACATTAAATTACATCATGAGTTTTAAAATTAGAAGGAGAAAAGTCAAATTGTCAAAAAACTAGGCGAAAAATAGAGTTTTTTTGGCCAAAATGAGCAAAATTCTCCTATGTGTCGCACTGATTTCCCTATGCGTAGCTCCTTTTTGAAGCTAATTGTGGAGGCCTTATCGGTTTCCAAATTTTCTCCAAGTGTGCTTGTTGGATAGGTATGCCTATCTACTTTCTAGAACAAGTGGAATTTCTGAATTTGGCCTCCATTTGCCCCTCCAAAACTGAGTTCTCCCAACACTGCTTCCTGTGTGTCCAAAAAGGGGCATAAAGGTCATTTTTAAGGTGTTTGTGACCTTTCTGGAAGCTCAAAACCTGTCAAAATTTCTTGGCCATTTGTGAGAATGCATATTTTTCCATGATAAGTCCAAAAATTCTGAATTTTCCTCAAAAGGAGGTCCCCATCAAAAGCGCGCACCAGGTGGCGTGGCGCTCGGGCAGAAAAACCTATTTTTTAGGCAAAAAATTCCAAATTTGCAAAAAGCGTCCCAAATTTTTTGAAATTTGGGCTGAGTGTCCTCCATTAAGTGTTGTTTTGGGCCAAGGAAGCCTTATCCAAGATCTGAAGTCTATCTTGCTCTTTTCACTTCCTCGATGTTTTCTTCAACTTGGCCTTCAAGTTCCTGATTCTTGCTTTGCACACTTTGTTTCTTGCCAAGTAGTGGTAGGCCATGTGCCTCAACATAGTTTTCTCTCTGTTGGCCTTCTCAAGAAACTTTTCCAAGTGGATATTTGCCCTCTCAAGCCAAGACTCATGATCAGCATAGATTTCTTGTTCAAGTGGTGTTAGCTTGACTTTCCTCCTCTTAGCAGCTTGTCAGTTTTCTCGTATGTTTTGTAGCTTCATAATGGTTTGCTAATACTCTAGTTGTTTGTTTCTTTGCTCCAGATATTTGATTATCAACTTGGCTCTTTCTAAGTTGAGAGACAAATCATTAATGTCCGCTTATTGCTCGTGAATGATCTCCTTGAGTTTTGAGCTTTGTGAGCCCAAATTCGTGCCATCATCCTGAATAAGAATGAAATCTGTCTCCCGCCCTCCTGAAGGCCGCCTCATCATGTAATGGTTGTTTTCCCTTGTCCTGTACCTGCTCTACTGATGGAGGAAGCGAGACCCCTTCCACCCCGGGTGGAGATAGTACTCGCTTTGCTTCTGCAAACAACCTTCTAGTGCCCTTTTGGTAGGTGACAAACACTGGCACACTAGTGGTTTGTGTCTCATGAATCTCCTACCGATGTGAAGGTCCTCCTGTCTCATCAAAAGCTGTTGGGGTACTTGAGGACCTGTGAAGACCTCATGTGAAATGAAATTCTCCCACGAGATGTTCTGTAAACCAAGCTGATGCAACACCACAATTTTGATTAGTGCAAAATGATATATGTTGTTATATTGCTACTGAGGAGGCTTCCTATGCACTAAGGTGGTCATCTTCTCAATGTTCTGGCAAATAAAATAGGGGAGATTCATCATTCTCACCCTAGTAAAGTGCATCAACAATCTGATGTGGTAGGCATACAGGCGAGAAAACTAGCCCTCACAGCTGAAATATTTAATTATGAGTTTCATCAAGGGAGCATATGTGTCCTTCAGATACCGGAAGGGAAAAACTCTAGTGACCTGTCTCTGATAACCAGCCTTGATGTAAGGCTCATAATGTTCTCTGTCAATCTGCTGCCTTTTATTCCACTACTCACCGACATTTGGAATGCCAGTTGCTAGAGAAATGGTCTCCGGTGTCAAGGTGAATGTCACACTTGCTAGAATGACTTGGCCATTATGAAGATGGAGCACAAACAATCTGGCCAACTCATGATGGTATTGGACTCTCTCTACCATCTCATAGAACTAATAACAAGATTGGTGTTGAAAGCATGTGACAGCAAGAGGACAGGCCTGCAGCTTGACAAGTGAAGTAGGATCCTCTCTTATATGTTTACCACCCTTGTGAGGTCTCCTTGGTGCATGCATTTCTCTAGAAGAATCACTGAGTGTCTTCTCATCTCGGTCATAGGAAGGATCAGATTCCATGTTTGCCAATGTTTGATTTTTCTTAGACGAGTATGAAGAGATTTATGGTGTCTTTAAATTTTTGCTGCCAAGGATAAGAATGTATGAGGGACTGTGGAGGGAATATGTATGAGGGGTTTTGGGAATGTTGCTAACAAGTTTTTTTTTGGGGGGGAATAGGGGGTTTAGGGAATAGTATTTAGGCTCTTGGGACAAAAATTAGGGTTTGGGAATTTTTAACTAGTCTTTGGGATAGTGGGAGTTAGGGATTTGGGATTAATAATTTAGAGATATGGGATTTAGGGAGTGGGTAGATGAAAATGTAATGAGAGGGAGAAAATGAAAGAGTGAGGGAGTGAGAAATGTCTAAGAGTGAACTTGGCAGCAAAACATACAATTTGCAAACCCTATGCAATTGTTTTTGGCAAGAAATGCAAAGAGGTAGGGTTTTGATTTTTTCTCATTAAATCACCATAAACACCAAGGTAAACTCATTCACTAGCCATCGAGAAATGTTAACTTACTTGAATCAATGAGGATTGAGAAAATTTTGTAATTTTGGGAGAGTTTGTGGATGAAATCGGCTTCCAAACCCTGTGTGCCTCGCCACTTCAATGCGTCGCGCCTGTGTAATTTTTACACTGCAGAGTGCAGCCCAATGTGCTGCACCAGATGGATGCACCGCACCCACGACCCAATGCGCCGCGCCCCTAAAATTTGCCAAAGTTGCTGCAATTTTTCTCTTTGGCTTCAACACGACCTTTCTCTTGTTCACTCTTTCTCCTTTAGATGCAAATGAAGTTTTTAAACATAACAAATGGTTTATAAATAAAGGATTTTAATTTTTCACTTATCAAAAACCCACTTTGTAATGTTTGCCTTTGACTTGCTTTTAAAACTCTGTTTTTGGGCAGTTTGCTTTATTTTTGCCTTTAATGAACTGAATGCTTTGACTTTTTTTTTGCCTTGTAGGGGATGGAGTTGCTGAAGCTTGGCAAGGTGACCAAGGTTGCCACTGAAGTTATTACATATGGAAAAACTGAAATTACATCAAATTTATACATAAAAACATAAAAAAACTTTGTTTTTCCTCAAAACAGGGTTTTGAGGAAAAATCAATCACTGAGCATGTGATTATGGAAATTATTGTTACTGGAGGAACTTTATTTACCTCCTCATGTGCCTGTTGACCGTTATTGAGCATTTTGAAGACCTTTTTGATGAAATCCTAGACCTAATGAGACCTAAAACCCTAAAGATGACTTTTGCAGATTTAAAGACAAAAAATGATTGCAGATGATCTAGATGAAAGAAAATGGGCCAGCAGGTAAAGGACATGAGGGAAAATGTATAATAAGCCACTACCATCAGATGATCCATGATCCTAATGGAATGCAACTGACCGAGTGAGACACCTAACATGCAATGCAACAAGAGAATTTGATCATTGATGGAGGGATGAAGATACCGACACTAACATTGGCTCCAATGGGGATGGTAGCTCCTTGGAGGTGCCAAGAACTACAGATCTCTAGGAAAGCAGGCAATGCCTTCGTCCATTAGGCTATGGATTTAATAACTTTGACAAACCAAAACCAAACTCTTGACTCAATTTCAGGATTGAAATCTAACTCAAAACTGACTCAATTTCAAGACTGAAATCGACTGAAAGACATGACTCAAACAAACCAAACCAAAACTGAAATCAAACCTCAGTTTTCTAGCCTTCACCTCGGGCCCCAAACTGAATGAATGATACAGTAAACACTTGCAATGGAATAAAACAAACTGATATGTACAATGATACATATGAAAACAAAAAAACATTTCAAAAATAGTATTGTTTGAGCAGCCGATCGTTGACCGGCCCACCTGGATAGTCTTCTCCATTCATTTATTTCAAAAGGAAAGATTTTGGCCCCGATATGCAGCGATCCTGAAAGGTCCTTTCCAAAGATTCTCAAACTTTCCATGCTTACCTTTATCTTTGTTTCTCGCGTCCCATTTCAGCACTATGTCTTCTATTGAAACTTGTCCGCCTTTGCCTTTTGATCATATATCTTGATTCTCTCTTGCAGCTTGAAAGTGTTCTGAAAAACCTCCTCTCTAGTTTGCTGCAAATGAATCATTTGATTGATTCTCCGCTGCAAATGATCATCTTCATTGCCCGCTTCTTGTAGGAGTTTAACCATCGGGACTGCGAGAGAGGTCGGGAATACCATGTCGACACCATATACGAGCTCGAAAGGTGACATGCCTATGGATTTCTTTTGACTTATTCTGTCTTCCCAAAGTGCATTAACAAGCCTTTTGTGCCAACTTTTCTTATTCATTTCTAGCAGCTTTTTGATAACATTGACCAAGGATTTATTTGAGGATTCCGCCAATCCATTACCTTGTGGGTAATATGCAGTTGAGTGCCCCAAGGTGATTTGATATTTATTACAAAAATCAATCATTCTTTTAGATTTAAAAGTTGTTGCATTATCAGTGATCAGCTTATTTGGATAGCCAAAACGAGACAAAATATTGTTTTCAAGAAATGAAATGATTACCGAATCAGTGACCTGCCTAGTGGGAATTGCCTCAATCCATTTAGTGAAATAGTCCATCGCTGTGAGGATCCACTTGTGTTGCGCTGAAGAAGTAGGATGGATCTCGTCAATGAAGTCCAAACCCCACTACTGAAATGGAGCATGTACTTCAATCAGCTTGAGCGGTAAAGGCTGCAATTTTCTCTTACCTTGGAAAATCTGACATTCGTGGCAGCTTGCAATAGTTTTATATACATCAGCAAAGAGAGTTGGCCAATAATATTCTGCTCTCAAAATTTTATTGGCTGTTGTCTTCCAAAATAGATGACCTCCATAACCTATTTTGCCTCTTCTTCAACCAAACAATTGAGCAAGACACCACCGGGGTCTTTCCAATAGAATGCATTATTCATGATACAAAACTTGGAAGCCTTCAATTTCAGAGTCCTACTTTTGTTCTTAGCCATTCCAAGTGGTGGTGATAGATTTTGGAGCACATAAACAATGTCCAAATACCAAGGAGAAAGAAGAAAAAATTTTGATACCTGAGAGGGTGAACTTTCTTCATCTTCCTCGCACATAGTAGCAATGAGATTAATGTCCAAGGAATGCAAATTTGACTCAGCCATTAGTTTGGCCAGCCCCTGTCCTTTGATGAACTTTGTTGGTTTGATCTCCATGTCATATTCCAGCAAAGCAGCAATCCATTTTCCTCGTCTTCCTTCTGGATCTATTTGCGCTAAGACATCTTTAATAGCAGCCTTAGGGACATAAGCAAGGATGTGAGAATGCAAAATATAGATCGAAAATCTTTCAATGCATTTACCAAAGCAAGAGCTTGCTTTTCAATAATATTATACTTTAAAGCTGCATCCCTTATGGTTCTACTGAAAAATGCAATTTGTTTCTCGAGTTGGTCTCTTTTATGCATCAAGACCACTGCCATAGTATGATCTGAGGCAAATGAAAACAAAATGAAATCTTGAGTATAATCCAGGCTGATTAAAATTGGAGCTGAAGAAAGCGCCAACTTCAGCAAATTGAAGGACTTAATTACTTCCTCAGTCCACTTCACTACACTATCTTTCTTTAGCATGTTTGTGATTTCCCTTAAATGTTCTGCAAGATTGGGCATAAATCGACATAAAAAAATTCATCTTACTATTGAATGATTGGATCTCCTTCTTACTTCGTCGAAAATCAATATTCTGGATGGCTTCCACTCGAGCTGGATCAATGCGGATGCCCTCCTTTGATATAATGTGACCGAGAAGCTTGCCTTCATCCATGGCAAACACTCTTCTTTGGATTGAGAGATATACCATACTTTCTACACTGCTGAAATACAATCTTCAAATGATAAAGATGCTCTTCATCTGAATTAGAGAAAATTGTCAAATCATCAAGATAAACAACTAAAAAGACATCTTTTTCATTAGCAAATGCAATATCCATTGCCCGTTGAAAAGTCGCACTAGCATTCTTCAATCCAAAAGGAATCTTGGCATAATGAAAAGTTCCCCACGCAGTGGTGAACGTTGTTTTATCCTTGTCACCCTCAATGACCAGAATTTGGCTATAACCTGAATACCCATCAAGTAGCGATACGCGGGATGCTCCAACTACTCTTTGAAGTATGTGATCCATCTTGGGCAATGGATAGTTATCTTTCAAAGATACTTTATTCAGATTTCTCAAATCAATACATAACCAAATCTCACCTGTTTTCTTACGCACGGGCACCAAATTAGAAATCCAATCTGAAAATCTTATGGGGACAATTATACTAGCTTTGTACAACTGATTCACTTCCTTCTCTATTGAAGGTAGAAACTTTGGATTTATTCTTCTTAGCTTCTGACAAAAAGGCTTTTGATTTGGCTTGATTAGAATGATATGTTGAATTATGCTTGTGTCATATGCCTTCAAATCTGAGTAATCCCACACAAATACATCAGTAAATGAAGATAATAAATTGATATACTTTGCTTTTACCTGTGGAGGCAATGCCTTTGATAACTTCACCATTCTAGGATTTTTTGTTGATCCAATGTTCACATCCTCAACTCCTTTCTCAGTTGGCAGCAAGCTCGGTTTTCAGGCTACATCATCTTGATCAAAAAGCTCCTCTAAAGGTATAAGACCTTTAGGAATGACATTTTCCTTCAGCTACAAAACTTCCATCTGATTGACTTCTATATCCACCTCACCATCATCATGCTCCCCATCGATAGAAGTGTCTTTGAAATTACCTTCATTTTGTAGAAATTCATCAATCTCTTTATCATCTTGAAACACTTGCCAAGACCTTTGATTATCAGGGACAGCCAGGCAATGTTTCACATGAATTTCAAACTTATTGTTTGAATTCATCAGAATTTTCAAATTACATGTTGTTGTTGCAAGTGAATCTGCAATGACATTCTGAACATGAGGGACACATGCCAAAGTGTAATCTGAAAACAATCTCAAGATATATAATACCGCATTGCGGTAGGCCCGCATTCGAGGATGCTTAGATTGGTATTCCCCTTTTACTTGTTTGATAACTAACTCGGAGTCACCATATATTGAAATCCTTTTAGCATTTAACTTTTTAAGAATTTTCAAACCAGAAATTAAAGCCTCATATTCAGCCTCATTATTTGAACATCCAAAAGCCAACTTATACGAACAAACCCTTACATTACTTGGCACTTTGTTTGGGGAGAAAACAGGGATGCGTATCCATATGCCAATTCCAACACCTTCCCTTCCTACTGCACCATCAAAATCCATGCTCCACAAACCGGCTTCGTCCTCTTCCAAATGCTGAAATTATGTTTGCTCTTTTATTCTTCCTTGTTGTCCATCTATATTTTGTTGTTGTCGGAAGGCTGATTGCTCGGCAGTACTATCAAGTCTTTGTCTTTCTTGCTTTAAGACCTCTCTGAAATTTTCAATGATCTCTGGAATGTCTTCTACTTCAACTACTTGGCTATTTACATCATTAAAACTATCGGAATATAAAACAAATGATTCTAAATCAGTACGTACATAGTTAATTGGATGATTTACCGGTTTCTCCTTGCTAGTGATCATGTACTTCATCTTTTGCTCCCGGTATAATTTCCTCATCGGACCGAACATGGGAATAGTAGCATAGGAGAAATCAAGCTGCAATGTCCCTTTAAGTTTTTCTCCCCAAGATCTGGAAAGAAGCATGCCAAATCTAGGAGGAATATCTCCACAACCACATCCATCAAAACATTTTTTGTCGGAATTCGATCCAAACTGACCACCAAATCTTTGATAAGGCCAATGCATCTTACTCTACCAGAATCAAAGGAGTAAAGGTCATGATACTTTCTGGTGATATCCAATCCCAATTTCTCCATGATTGCCTTAGGCATGAGATTATGAGAGGCTCCGGAATCAAACATAGCATTGTGTAATATGTAGTCATGCACCCTAAGGCTAATGTAAAAAGGAGCTATATCACTATCTTGACACTGACCTTCCAATGCTGGACCAAAATCAACTCAGGTTGATCATCCTCCATGTTTACCATATCAGATAATGGATCTAAATTCAAAATCTTAGACACCTGACCTTTATAGCTACCGTTCTTCATCAACTCAGTCAAAGGAATAGATACTTTTAACTTAGCAATTTCATTTTCTAAGTTAAAAACTGAAGTTTTCTCTACCTCTTTAGCTGAAACATCATTCCTTTCAGTTTTCTCCTTTGATATACTTGGCTGATTTGATCTTTCATTTGATGATGGTGTTTTGCTAGTGGTAGGATCAGCTGTCTCTTTTCCCTTTCTCTGCACAATGGGCGGATCATTCTTTGGCGGTGTCATCTCCTTCCTTTTTTGAATTGGATTTATGGGTACATCTCTAATTCTAAGTGAATACTTTCATTGTTGGGTTGTCAAAGCATTCATGTACCCTCTTTGATATTCATCAGACTCTTCTTCAAGAATTTTTTCATTTGCCAAGATTAAATTTTCATCCCTTTGTACCGCTGAGTTCTCGGAATACTCGTCTTCAGTGATAAAAATTGGCATATCATCAAGTGTAAAGAAATGATTATCCTCTCCAATTAAATTCTCTTCATCATCTGATTCCGGACCATGTACAAAATTCTACTGTAAGGGTGTCTTCACCTGCTACTGTGCTGCTTGGTCTTGTGCTCGCTGCTCTCTTTGCTTGATTCTAAATTGTGATTGCTGCTGACCACGAAAGTTGGGATTTCTGACTTGTGCTTTAGGCTTGTCAATTGTTAATCTGTCAAACATATTCTCCATCTTACAGAGCACTTGATCTAAAGTGGAAACATCTTCCTTTATTGTTACCTTCTTTTCAGCCCTTGTTCTAGCTCTCTTGGCAAGCAGATTTGCTTCAACGCTGACTGCAATTTTCTACATGTCTTCCAAAGTGGCCGGATCTCTTTCTCTTAATTGATAGGCCATATCAGGATCGAAACTATCTGGAAACTTAATCAAAGCCAGCCCCATAAGTGGCTTTATATCAACGGGAATTGCATTGTAAATAGAATTGAATCTAATACAATAATCTTGAAAAGACTCACCAACATTCCTCTTGATGTTCTCATATTCGAAAAGGATCTAAAGAGGGTTTTTCTTCACTTCCAAGCGATCCAAGAATTTTCTCTGAAGATTAGGCAATGTAGTGATACTTGCAGCTGGCAAAGCTCTGAACCACTTCCTCACTTCACCTCCAAAAGTTTGTACAAACAATCTCATAGTCACATTTTCCGCATCAATCTCATGAAGGTCAAAGAAATCTACCATCCTATCCACATGTTGCTAAGCTGTGATACTTTGAGGAGTGCCATCAAACAATGGAATTTTTCTTTGATAATCGGCAGGCATGTCATCCAAATTTTGAGGCAAAACAAGGGGTGAAAATCGGGCAGCCATCGCTCTAGGTGGATTTACAACTGATCTTGGGGATGTAGGAGGAGTTGGTGCAGCTGATGTATGAGGTGTATGAGGTGTGGATGGAGATGACGAATTTTTTGATGTTTCAGGTGTAGAAGGAGTGGATGGAGGTGACAACACCATGGATTTTTGATCAGAAATGGAAGGCTGCATGGGAATGGTGGGAATGAAAGGAGTTTCGGTAGGAATTTTTGAACTAGATGCAATAGCGGATGAATCAAGAGTTGCATATTTAGACTCTAAGAATTTAGGAATGTTTGTAGCCACAATGGAAGTTTGAAGTTCAAGATATAATCATCAATTGAGTTATTGGCCTTTTCAGTTTCAATATCTTTGATAAACTCTGGATTTAGGACAGTAGAACCAACAACACTTTCAGATTTAGTCTCAAACAATGACAGATCAAAGTGTTCATCAAACTCAAGATCTTCAAGATATTCAAAAACGATCGAGCATGAATGAGATCTAAACACAAGAATCACAGAACTTTATCGGTGAAGGATTCTAGGAATAAGATTGGGATTTTTATACACAGGAGGTGGATCAGGATCGGGATTTGCTCTGGTATATCTTCTGGAAGCCAGTGTGTTATTACTTCCATGAAATCAAATGGACATTATCAACTTGTTCAGCCTATCAAATTCTAAACTTATCATCCAAAAGTTTAGAATTATTAGATGTACTGGTCAATTTTCAAATAAGATATTCCGTTTATAAGACTAGACTGGAGATTGACTGAAGTAGCTTTATCTACTTTCGCTAATGCAAAGCAAGAGTGTTTCGAAGACTACCTGACATAACTTCAAGCTCCGTCTGTAGTTCATAAATCGAAGAACACTAACCAACAAAAAATTTCTTCCCCAATATGGTCGCCACTATGTTAGTGCCTAAATCTACCTCAAGCTGAGAAAGGTAGGATCTAGGGTAACATCAAACCATGCTTAACCTGGTAGCTAGCCCTATCAAGTTGGGAGAGGGCTCTCTCCTTGTCAATCTCAGCAAAATATGATCAATGGCTTGAGATGACTAATGTGAATACTGATCTTAGGCTAGGTATGTGTGCATAAGAATTTGATTGAATTTGATGATGTATTGTTGGCTCAAATGTGAAAGGTAGATTTGGGTCTGAGGAATGAGGCTCAATTTTGCAGAGATCTCTATGAAGCAAGGTAGGAAAATGGTTTGGTACTTCAAATTGAGTGATATGGAGAGCTTTTAGACTGGTGAGGAGTTGAAGAGGGAATGAAAGTCTCGGGGATCCTCTTCAAACAGCTGAAAACATAAATAACTAATCAAAACCCTAGGTAGAGCACTGCAAATCAATGAATTCTACTTTTATCCTTGTTTCATTTAGTTAAGATGAACATAAAGAGATAATGGCATACATAAAAAACATGTAAACTTGAAATTACAGAAGGAAACACAATACCAAATCAAGTTTCCACAAGAATCCCATAAAGTGTTGCAAACCCTATTCTATTCCTTAGCGAAACTGCTGAAAATGAATATACAATGAAGCTCCAAGTTTTCCCAAAAGTCCAACCTTTGCTAATGACTGAAAAATTACAAGATATAAGCAACCAAAAACTCATCCTAGCCTCTAGGGGTCAAGCTCATAAGTTTAGGAGCTATTCCAACAAATTCTAAACTGAGAACTAAAAAGTAGGCAGTGGAACAGCTTGCCTCTAAAAACTAGGGAACTGATTCATTCAGTTGCAAACTACCTTTTCATAGATGAATCTACCTCTATGAGTGAAAATTTAGCATAATTACATAAAAATACATCAAGTCACATTAAATTACATCATGAGTTTGACAATTAGAAGGAGAAAAGTCAAACTGTCAAAAAACTAGGCAAAAAACAGAGTTTTTGGCCAAAATGAGCAAAATTCCTCCTATGCGCCGCGTTGATTTCCCTATGTGTAGTGCATTTTTGCAGCTGATTTTGGAGGCCTTCCCGATGTCAAAATTTTATCCAATTGTGCTTGTTGAAAATTTCTACCTGTCTACTTTCTAGAACAAGTGGAATTTCTAAATTTGACCTCCATTTGCCCCTCGAAAACTAAGTTCTCCCAACACTGCCTCCTGTGTGTTCAAAAAGGGGCAGAAAGGTCATTTTTAAGGTGTTTTTGACCTTTTTGGAAGCTCAAAACCTATCAAAATTTCTTGGCCATTTGTGGGCATGCATATTTTTCCATGCCAAATCTAAAAATGTTGAGTTTTCCTCAAAAGGAGGTCCCCATCAAAAGCGCGCACCAAGTGGCACGGCGCATCGGGCAAAAAACCCTGTTTTTTAGGCCAAAAATTCCAAAATTACAAAAAGTGTCCCAAATTTCTTGAAATTTGGGCAGAGTGTCCTCCATTAAGTGTTTTGTTGGGCCAAGGAAGCCTCAGCCAAGATCTGAAATCTATCTTGCTCTTTTTGCTTCCTCGATGCTTTCTTCAACTTGGCCTTCAAGTTCCTGATTCTTGCTTTGCACACTTTGTTTCTCACCAAGTAGTGGTAGGCCATGTGCCTCAACATAGTTTTCTCTCCGTTGGCCTTCTCAAGCAACTTTTCCAAGTGGATATTTTCCCTCTCAAGCCAAGACTCATGATCAACATTGATTTCTTGTTCAAGTGGTGTCAGCTTGACTTTCCTCCTCCTGGCAGCTTGCTAGTTTTCTCATATGTTTTGTAGATCCATAATGGTTTGTTGATCCTCTAGCTGTTTGTTTCTTTGCTCTAGATATTTGATTATCAACTTGGCTCTTTCTAGGTTGAGAGACAAATCATTAATGTCCGCTTATTGCTCCTGAATGATCTCCTTGAGTTTTGAGATTTGTGAGCCCAAATCAATGTCATCATCCTGAATAAGAATGAAATCTGTCTCCGACCCTCTTGAAGGCCTCTCATCATGTAATGGCTACTTGCCCTTGTCCTGTACCTTCTCTACTGATGAAGGAAGCAAGACCCCTTCCACCCCGGGTGGAGATAATACTCGCTTTGTTGTTGCAAACAACTTTCTAGTGCCCTTTTGGTAGGTGACAAACACTGGCAAATTAGCGGTTTATGTCTCATGAATCTCCTGCCGATGTGAAGGTCCTCCTGTCTCATGAAAAGATGCTGGGGGTACTTGAGGACCTGTGAAGACCTCATGTGAAATGGAATTCTCCCATGAGATGTTCTGTAAACCAAGCTGATGCAAGACCACAATTTTGATTAGTGCAAAATGATATATGTTGTTATGATGTTGTTGAGGAGGCTTCCTGTGCACTAAGGTGGTCATCTTCTCAATGTTCTGACAAATAAAATAGGAGAGATTCATCATTCTCACCCTAGTAAAGTGCATCAACAATCTGATGTGATAGGCATACAGGCGAGAAAACTAGCCCTCACAACTGAAATATTTAATTATGAGTTTCATCAAGGGAGCATATGTGTCCTTTAGATACCGGAAGGGAAAAACTCTAGTGACCTATCTCTAATAACCAGCCTTGATGTAAGGCTCATAATGTTCTCTGTCAATCTACTGCCTTTTATTCCACTGCTCACCGACATTTGGAATGCCAGTTGCTAGAGAAATGGTCTCCGGTGTCAAGGTGAATGTCACACCTGCTAGAATGACTTGGCCATTATGAAGATGGAGCACAAACAATCTGGCCAACTCATGATGGTACTGGACTCTCTCTACCATCTCACAGAACTGACAGCAAGATTGGTGTTGAAAGCGTGTGACAGCAAGAGGACAGGCCTACAACTCGGAAAATGAAGTAGGATTCTCTCTTATATGTTTACCACCCTTGTGAGGTCTCCTTGGTGCATGCATTTCTCTAGAAGAATCACTGAGTGTCCCCTCATCTCGGTCATAGGAAGGATCAAACTCCATGTTTGCCAATGTTTGAGTTTTCTTAGATGAGTATGAAGAGATTTGTGGTGTCTTTAGATTTTTTCTGCCAAGGATAAGAATGTATGAGGGATTGTGGAGGGAATATGTATGAGGGATTTTGGGAATGTTGCTAACAAGTTTTTTTTTTTGTGGGGGGGGGAATAGGGGGTTTAGGGAATAGTATTTAGGCTCTTGGGACAGCAATTAGGGTTTGGGATAGTGGGAGTTAGGGATTTGGGATTAATAATTTAGGGATATGGGATTTAGGGAGTGGGTAGATGAAAATGTAATGCGAGGGAGAAAATGAAAGAGTGAGGGAGTGAGAAATGACTAGGAGTGAACTTGGCAGCAAAACATACAATTTGCAAACCCTATGCAACTGTTTTTGGCAAGAAATGCAAAGAGGTATGGTTTTGATTTTTTCTCATTAAATCACCATAAACACTAAGGTAAACTCATTCATTGGCCATGGAGAAATGTTAACTTACTTGAATCAATGAGGATTGAGCAAATTTTGCAATTTTGGGAGAGTTTGTGGGTGAAATCAACTTCCAAAACCAGTGCACCACGCCACTTCAATGCGTCGCGCCTGTGTAATTTTTACACTGCAGAGAGCGGCCCAATGCATCGCACCAGATGGATGCGTCGTACCCCTGAAATTTTCCAAAGTTGCTGCGATTTTTCTCTTTGGTTTCAACACGACCTTTCTCTTGTTCACTCTTTCTCCTTTAGATACGAATGAAGTTTTTAAACATGACAAATGGTTTATATACAAAGGATTTTAATTTTTCACTTATCAAAAACCCACTTTGTAATGTTTGCCTTTGACTTGCTTGTAAAACTCTGCTTTTGGGCAGTTTGCTTTATTTTTTCCTTTAATGAACTGAATGCTTTGACTTTTTGTTTGCCTTGCAGGGGATGGAGTTGTTGAAGCTTGGCAAGGTGACCAAGGTTTCCACTGAAGTTATTACATATGTAAAAACTGAAATTACATCAAATTTATACATAAAAACATAAAAAACTTTGTTTTTCCTCAAAACAGGGTTTTGAGAAAAAATCAATGACTGAGCATGTGATTATGGAAATTATTGTTACTGGAACTTTATTTGACCTCCTCATGCACCTGCTGACCATTATTGGGCATTTTGAAGACCTTTTTGACGAAACCCTAGACCTAATGAGACCTAAAACCCTAAATATGACTTTTGCAGATTTAAAGACAAAAAGTGACTGTAGATGATCTAGATGAAATAAAATGGGCCAACGGGTAAAGGACATGAGGGAAAATGTATAATAAGCCACTATCGTCAGATGATCCATGACCTTAATGGAATGAAGCTGACCGAGTGAGACACCTAACATGCAATGCAACAAGAGAATTTGATCACTGACGAAGGGATGAAGATACCGACACTAATAGGAAAAACTCTCTGGAGCCCGGTGACAACTTTGGGTTGAGTTACTAGTCCTAGAGTCTTGGTTGGAACAAATGCTCTGGAGTCCTGGAAGGCTTGGATAGAGACCAATCTAATGATGGATTTGTGATGTCTCACCATGAGGTGGAATTACTATTTGATGGGTTGAGGTGGATGGCCTCTGGAATCACTGGATTGTCTTGGATTGATGTGTTTTATGAGATCCCACATTCATGCTTGGAATATGGAATGGGGGTGAATGGCTGAAGAGAGATTTGGCTTAACCATTCTATAGTTGGGTGGAACGTCTCGGGTTTAGATTTTTCTTCATGAATATGAGGTTATTTCTCCTTGTATTTTTATGAGTATTAAATGGTTTATATGTGGATCATATGGTGTGATTTCATTGGTAATTCTGTTGCTATTATGTTGGTTATATACATGTTTGATGAGAGTAGTTATGTATGGCTCTCATCATGTTTTTATTTGTAAATGAATGAACAATGTATCTATGACCTAATGGATGAAATGGAATTTGATGTGTTGAGGCTGTTAGAGCCTAGATTGACCTAAAGCTGAAGGGAGGTAATCCTTGGATAACCACAAACCGAGCTTAACCTAGTAGCTAGACCTACCAAGTTGGGAGAGGGCTCTCTCCTTGTCAATCTCAATCGATATGACTGCAAATATGGATTTTAGGCTAGGTATAATAGCTCTATGGTTTTTTGGTTAATTTTAATGGTTTTGTTGCTGGATCAAATGGAGTAGGCAGTTTTGGGTCTAGGAGATGAAGTCAGGAATGCAGGGTGTTCTATGGGGAGAGGTAGGTAGGTGTTTTAGCACTTGAAATTGAGTGAGATGGTAGGTCTAATACTGGTGAGGAGCTGACGAGGGCATGAAAAAATCATGAGTCCTCTTCAAAGAGTAGAAAACATAAAAAACTAAATGGATTCCCAAGGCAAAGCACGGTAACCAATTTATTCTACCTATCTATCTTCATTTCATTTAGTTAGAAGAATGAATTAGATTTTGGCACATATAACACATGAGAAAAGCTAATGACAGAAGAAGAAACTATGCAAAAACACTTTACCACAAGTATCCCACAAAAATAGTTGTAAATCTTGGTTTATTTCCTTACCAAACTGCTAATTAGTGTGTATAATGTAGCTCAGAGCATCTAAGAGAGTCCAACCTCACCAAATTACCAATAAAACACATAATATAGACATCAAACAACTCATCCTGACCTTCAGGGGTCGAATCCATGAGAAAAGGGGTTGTTTCATCCATTTTCCAATTAAGAACTGGAATATAGGCAGTCGAACAGCTTGCCTCTATAAGCATGGAAACTGATTCATTGACCCCAAAACCCCCTCAAAATGATGAATCTACCCTCTAAGGTCATATCACAATTACATTTACACACCATGGCATTAATTACAATCATAAATTCATCCACGAAAAGAGAAAAAGTCAACTTACAGAGAAACTAGGCAAAAACTGGATTTTTGGGAAAATTGGCTCTATGCGCAGTGCCACTAGCCAGGTGCATAGCGCCACTGGATAGGTGCGTACCGCCACTAGCTAGGTGCATAGCACCGTTTCATAGCCACTTTTGGAGGCCTTCCCCTTAGCTAAATTGAGCCTAAGATAGCTCATTGGAGAGGTTTTCCTGTCTAGTTTCTGGAACATATTGAATTTTTTCATTTGGATGTCATTTGCCCCCTCAACAGTGAAATCTCCCAAAGCTACTTTTGTGTGTCCAAAAAGAGGCAGAGAGGTCATTTTTTGGTAGTTTTTTGACCTTTTGGTAACCTATTTTTGCTCCAAAATTGCTGATATTTTCTGGGTTTTATGTTCTCATCATGTTGAATCCAGATATGTAAGACATTTCTTCAAAAATTCCTCTGGGTTTTATGTTCTCATCATGTTGAATCCAGATATGTAAGACATTTCTTCAAAAAGTCCTCTAGTGAAAAGAGTAGCGTCAACGACGCTACACACCTAGGGCAATTTTCTGTGTTTACAATTTCAAAATTTCAAGGTGACAAAAATTTATCAAAACTTGGCCAGATTTGACACAAGGAACCATCATTAGTTGCTTTGATGGGCTAGTGAGGCTTCAACCAAGATCTTCAGTTTGCCTTGCTCCTTTTTTCTCCTTGAGGCCTTCCTCAACCTAGCCTTAAGCTTCCTCATCCTTATGTTGCATATTTTGTTTCGGGTCATGTAGTGGTAGGCCATGTGGCAAAGCATCTTCTTGTCTATGTTGGCCTTCTCAATCAACCCCTCAAGGTGTATCTTGACCCTCTCAAGCCAAGTTTCCCGGTCATTCTCGATCTCTTGCTCAATGGAAGTTAAAGTGACATGGTCCTCTTTGTCATTTTGCCTCTTCAGTTTCAACGTTTCAAGCTCCATTAGGCTTTGCTTATCCTCCAATTGTTTGTTCTATTTATTTTTCATCATCTATATCATCCTTGTGCATATTCTCTTTTCCTTTTCTTTGTTGCTTATGTCTCTCCATGGAACTATCACTGAGGGTGTCTTCCTCAAACTCATACTCACTCTCTCTTTCCATTGTTTTTATTGTTGTGATCACTTGTGATGAATGAAGAGATAGGGTGGATGAAAGATGAGTATGAAGATATTTTATGGATGAGTAAGTGAGGGTGAATGGGAGTGTGAATGAGATTTAGGGAGTGAGTAGGGTTTAGGGATGTATGTAGGAGTAAGTATGTAGGGTTTTGGGGAGAAAGTATAGGGTTTGGGAAATTTATATGTAAGAATGGGATTTGGGAAGAATATATGAAGGAATGGTATTTAGGAAACAATAGAAAAAGGGATTTGATAGAACAACAAATGAGAGAGTGAGCTTGTCAAATTTATAAGACAGTTTGTGAATTTTATGGGACAATTTTGAGTCAAAACTAGGATTTTAACTTTATGAGTGAAAACATCACCAAAACTTGATGTAAAACCATTTTCAACAAGAAAGATCAATCTACTTACTTGCAAAGAGGAAACGTGGAAAATTTGAGGCAAAATGGAGTGATTTGAAATGATTTTAGGGCTTGGCTGTGAGGTGTGTAGCGCCAGTGCAAATTAACAAAGGAAAACCTTGTCAAGTGCATAGCACCTCTTTGCATGACACCTTTTTAAGGTCTTCCTGGTGTCCAAATTGAGCACGGGGTAGCTTTTTGGAAGCGTGGCAAGTATAGTTTCCATAAAATCTTGAATTTTTCAATTTGGAGTTCATTTTCCCTATAAAAAGTCAAATCTCCCAAGACTGGTCAAAATGTGCAGAACGAGGCTTCCTAAATGCAGAGTGTTGTTGCAGTCAACGTTTGAAGGTCTTCCTCAACTCCAAATTGAGCTCATGATAGCTCATTGGAAAGTTATTTGTGTCTACTTAGCATTTGAATCATCAATAAAGTAATGTGGTCATTCCACCTAGGATAAAAAATGATTTTACCAAGGTCACTCTAGAGGTACAAAAACTCTCTTGTAGAGACTATATTTTTGACATTTCTCTAAAGCCATCACACATGTGTAAAAAGTGAAGGAGTTTTTTCTTCCTTGGCCTAGTTTGGACAAAAACCTCTCTCACGTTTTCCAAACTCATTTTTTCTTGCTCAGAAACAAAAACCCTAGGAGAGGGAATTGAGCTTACCTGAGCACAACCGAAGCACAAACAAGGTGTAAAATGACCCATTGGAACATGAAATAATGATGACAACTCTTTTAATGATAGTACACTCATTTGAATGGTGACATGGACCAATATTTTTAATACTTTGGAAGGAGTAAAAACCAATCCTAGACCTAATACCCAATGACCAAATTTTACTTGACGACTCACTAAAATGACAAAATTTGACTTTGACACCCAAAGACCACTTTGTAAGAGCATGTTTGATCATTGGTAGAAGGCTTCAAAGACTAACACTAACATTAGCTCCATTGGGGATGGTAGCTCCTTGGAGGTGCCAAGAACACCGTTAGTAGCCTTATCCATTGGGCATGGAGTCAAAATTTTCAATTTGAAATGCATGACTATAAACTAATGACTTGATGACACAAACTGACTTTTACTCAACTAAAAATTGACTCAATACTAAAACGCAACTGAAAAACTGGAAAAGATACTCAAAATGGAGCTTATTCAATAAAACCTACTCTAATTATTCCATTCAGCGCCTGATCAGGTGAAATGAAACAACCAATGGAACCAAGTAAGTATTATGGCTGCTATTTGAATTCTCCGCAAGTGCTTCTGATCCAGGTGGATATTGGTGGCCACCCGCTAATTCCACGTGGATCCCCTCTAGTGCTTCTTTCAGTTCTTTCAGTTTCCTTAATTATAGCACAATTTACTATTTTTAGCAATTTTTCGGGTCCTAAACTTCTGGGGCCGTTTTGAGGCCCGAAACGACGTTTTTTTGGAAATCTACCGCCAGCGATTTTTCTGTCCAAAAAACGTATTTTCTGTCGTATTCCTCGGAGAGATCTTTCCAACGGGCTATCATGCGCGTCAAATGGAGATAAGACGACCAATTCGCGACCCCGGAAAATTGATGTACCAACTTACCCAAAAACGGGGCCCACAATTTGGCGTTTCATATTCTAGGGTTAAGGTTTTGGAATGTGAAGGTTTTTCCATTGTTTCTCAACAAAAATAGGCCTTCGAGCCTCATTGTAAAACAGTAGAAGGCATGTACCAACATCTCTTCTCAGAGATAAGCTACCATCGCCCTAGCTGGTTTATTTCTATTTCCGATTGTAAGCATATTTCAGTATTTTCCATTAATGAAATGAAGTATTATTTCCGCTGCAGCTTTGTGTATATGGTTATCTCTGTATTTTATTGCGTTCCTGTTTAAATCTAGATCAGCTTCCTTATGAACAACAAGAGAGAACTACTGAAAGGAAACTCCCATAAAAACTTGTAAACAGATCCAAATTTTCCCAGATTGAATAATATGGATTCTCTATCTGACTCCAAAAATACTGCATAAGGATCTTGAAATTCATGTGCACTGGGACTTAGCTCATCCAATGGATTACTTTTCTTCTCCTCATACCATGAATGCAAACTTTCATCTAAGCGTTGTGACAAGACTCCTGCTAAAAATGACAAAGAAACAGGCTACTGGATCAAGTTTGTATCAATACTTTTTTCAAGCTCACAATTAGCTAATGAAGAAGTACTTTGACTGCAGACATCATCCAACACATCAGCTATTGGATCGTGAAAAACTTGAAAAGACTGCTGCAACCCATTTTCTATTAGTTCTAATGAGATCGCATGATTTTCTACAAGCTTCTCATTTGAAGATATACTATGCAAATTTCCCTTAAAAAACTGAAATGATTCAAAACAAAATGGTACAGAATCATCTTACATCATTTGATCATATGTTTCATATTCCAATTCTTCATCTACAACTTGACATTCAATGGCATTCGCAGACTGCAAATCTAGATATGAGAAGTCTTGAACAAGGAATTCCTTGCCCTCTAGATGGTCCAAATCCAAACTTATTGACGGTTGATTTCTGATTGTATGAAAGTTGTCTCTGATGAACTGTAATGAAGAAAAACAAAAATACAAAGATCCTTCACTTATCCAAGATACAAACAATCATGGATGTGAGAACTCCGGAAGAAAACAACACATAAAACACTGATCACAGAAGCCTCAAAACAATAATCCTTCACTTACTTCAACATTTGTTGCACTTTCCTCCTCACTTCCATAGCTGATATGCAACGGCTGCTCACTGTATTCGAGCTGCTGAAAATGAACTTCCTCCTTCCACAAACCAGCTACTGATTTGTCTACAAGACTAGCTTATGTTTGGATAACATAATCATCATCATACTTATCAAACTTAGGGAAATCATCATTATAAAAGACATCATCAAGCATACATGTCATATCAACAGATCTCTCTTCTCCAAGATGATCTATAAAACAATCATTATCAGATCTATGACAACTGGGATAAGAAAGAAAATGTTTTGGATCAACAACTTATTTTTCTTCAATCAGTGAGCCATGCTATTGAACATCATACTCATTCCTTGTGGTGATCTTTTGCAACATCTCTTCCACTACACTTACAAAAATGTCGAGCTTTACCTCTAAAAATTTCGATTCCTCTAGATCAATGTTCTTCATCTCTTCTTCCTTCAACTTTGCCCTTCTGATCAGCAAATTAGCCTCTACATCTACTGCACTATTTTGCATCTCTTCAAGTGTTACAAGATTCCTTTCTCTCAGTTGAAACTCCATTTCCAGATCAAAGGCTTCCGAGTAGTGTAAGAGAGCGGATCCAGGAGGAGGTCTTATAGTAATAGGCATTGAACACTAAATTTGGTTAAATCTAGCATAAAACTATTGTACTGTCTCCTCTGGCAGTCTTTTCAACTGGTTATATTCTTCTACAATCAAGAAAGGGTTTTGTCTAACCGCCCACCCGTCGAGGAACATTTTGACGAACTGCTGGAAATCTGAGATGCTCGCATCAGGCATGGTTTTGAACCAACTCTTGACTTTCCCTTGCAAAGAAAGAGAAAAAATCCTAATACTGACATCCTCTTCATCGACTTCAAAAAGGTTAAGAAAATACTCAAAATTCAGTATATGTCTCTCAGCGGTGGTGTTGTTACAGTGACCATCAAATCTTGGTAGATATAGGTAATGATTTTTAGGGAAAGCATGGGATATAGGAGGTAAAATCAGAGGTTTGTATCTATCTGGAATTTTACAAGGTATAGGGGTATGTGCAGAAGGTGTCGAATCAGTCTTTATCTCTTTAGGCTCATCAATTTGAAGACGGTCATCACAAGATTCAGAAGAGGGGTCTTGATCAAGATCAAAAGCATGCAAATGTTTTGTATTCACAATCTTCATAGGGAAAGAATCAAATGCAGGTCTGGGATCTTTTCTCAAATACAATATACTTCATAAAGCCTTCTTGAAATTCTCGGGAATAGAGAAGAAACAATTTATAACAAAGAATATAATGTCTTTGATGAAATTCCAACTTGAATACATGATATTTCCATATTGTCCTTTCATGTTTTTGCTGGTCAAGTTCATCCTCCAATGGAGTCCTTGGATCTGATCTCGAAACTGATTTAGAGTCGCCAGGTGAATGATTTCAGCCTTCCGGTGTCTGATCGTTGTCCACCATCAACAATCAGATCTAAACTTTATACATTTTATTAAGGAACATAAAACTATGTCCCAAGTATGGTTGCCACTATGTTAGAGCCTAGATTGACCTCAAGCTAAGGGGAGGTAATCCTAGGATAACCATAAACCAAGCATAACCTGGTAACTAGCCCTACCAGGTCAGGAAAGGGCTCTCTCCTTGTCAATCTCAATCGAGATGACTAAAAATATGGATTTTATGCTAGTTATAGTAGCTCTATGGTTTTTTGGTTGATTTTGATGGTTTTGTTGCTAGATCAAATGGAGCAGGCAGTTTTGGGTCCAGGAGATGAAGTTAGGAATGCAGGGTGTTCATGGGGCAACGTAGGTAGGTGTTTTAGCACTTGAAATTGAGTGAGATGGTAGGTCTAATACTGGTGAGGATCTGAGGAGGGCATGAAAAGATCATGATTCCTCTTCAAACAGTAGAAAACATCAAAAACTAAATGGATTCCCAAGGCAGAGCACTGTAACCAATGTATTCTACCTATCTATCTTGATTTAATTTAGTTAGAAGAATAAATTAGATTTTGGCACACATAACACATGAGAAAAACTAATGATAGAAGAAGAAACTATGCAAAAACACTTTACCACAAGTATCCTACAAAAATAGCTGCAAATCCTGGTTTACTTCCTTGCCAAACTGCTAATTAGTGTGTACAATGTAGCTCAGAGCATCCAAGAGAGTCCAACCTCACCTAATTACCAATAAAACACATAATATAGACATCAAACAACTCATCCTAACCTTCAGGGTTCAAATCCATGAGAAAAGGGGTTGTTTCCACCATTTCCCAACTAAGAACTGGAATATAGGCAATGGAACAACTTGCCTCTATAAGCATGGAAACTAATTCATTGACCCCCAAACCACCTCAAAATGATGAATATACCCTCTAAGGTCATTTCAAAATTACATTTACACACCACAACATTAATTACAATCACAAATTCATCCATGAAGATAGAAAAAGTCAACTTGCAGAGAAACTAGGCAAAAACTGGATTTTTGGGCATACTGGCTCTATGCATAGCGCCGCTTCACAGCCACTTTTGGAGGCCTTCTCATTAGCCAAATTGAGCCCCAGATAGCTCATTGGAAGGTATTCCTGTCTAGTTTTTAGAACATTTTTAATTTTTTCATTTGGATGTCATTTCCCCCCTCAAAAATGAAATATACCAAGGCTGCTTCTATGTGTCCAGAAGAGGTAGAGAGGTCATTTGTTGGTAGTTTTTTGACCTTTTGGTGACCTAGTTTTGCTCCAAAATTGCTGATATTTTCTGGGTTTGATGTTCTCATCATGTTGAATCCATATATGTAATCCATTTCTTAAAAAATTCCTCCAGTGAAAAGCATAGCACCGGTGGCACTACGCACCTAGGGCAATTTTCTGTGTTTACAATTTCAAAATGACAAAAATTTATCAAAACTTGGCCAGATTTGGCATAAGGCACATCATTAGTTGCTTTAATGGGCTAATGAGGCTTCATCCAAGATCTTCAATTTTTCTTGCTCATTTTTGCTCCTTAAGGCCTTCCTCAACCTAGTCTTAAGCTTCCTCATCCTTATGTTGCATATTTTGTTCCGAGTCATGTAGTGGTAGGCCATGTGGCGAAGCATCTTCTTGTCTATGTTGGCCTTCTCAATCAGCCCCTCAAGGTGTATGTTGACCCTATCAAGCCAATTTTCTTGGTCATTCTCAATCTCTGTTATGAAAACAGCTCAAGAAAAGATAGAAAAGATAGATCAACGTCTTAGAATTCAGCCTCTTCGAGGGGGCAACCTCCTTTACATTACATAAATGAAAAATTCTTGGATGATACAAATGAAAAAACCTCCTTTCTAATATAGGAGTCTAAGGAGTCACAACATAACCAAGCCGACATAACAATAATAATATAAAGCCACAAAAATAACAATAGAGGGATTCTATGGGGCACAATAGTAACAATATGGGCACAATAGGGGCACAACAATATTAATAAGGGGTACAACTACAATAGTAATGGGGTAACCACTAGTATTATAGGGACCCAACATGCCCCTCTCCTTCAAAAAAGTGTTGTACTCAACGCTTGAGTAGTTCTGGATGCTTCTATATAAAATTCTCATCCTCCCATGTGAAATCTTCAGCAGATAAGTTCTTCCACTTGATAAGATACTCTGAAATTGATCGATTTCGTAGCTGTCGAGTTCTTGTTTCTGTGACTGCTTCTGGTTCCAATATAATTTTTCCTTCCTCGTCAAGTTCTAGCAATATTGTTTGAATTGGTAGCTTATCGCCTATAACCTTCTTTAAACATGAAACATGGAAAATTGGGTGCAATCGAGAAGCTACAGGAAGCTTTAATTTGTATGCCATAGTACCAATCTTTTGCAATACCTTGTACAGACCATAATACTTTGGTGATAATTTATTATCCTTCTTAGCTTTGCTTGAGGGACATTTGCTTATATGGTTGTAGCCGTAGGAATACCCAATCACCTACATCAAAACTTCTTTCGCTGCGATGTTGATCTACCTGTTGTTTCATTCTATTATGTGCCAACACGAGGTTATCCTTTAAGAGTTGGAGGACTTGTTGTTGAAGTTCGATGTGATGTTCCACTGCCTGAACCTTAGAATTTTCTCTTAAATATGATGTGATGGATGGTGGCTGATACCCATAAAGTGCCATAAATGGGGTCATTTTTGTTGTTGTATGGAAGGAAGTGTTATACCACCATTCAGCCAGAGGCAACCATTTGACCCATTGTGTCTGTTTATCAGATACAAAGCAACGAAGATATCCTTCCAAACATTTGTTTACTATCTCAGTTTGCCCATCAGATTGGGGATGATAAGATGAGCTATGAGCTAACTGAGTACCAAGACAAGAAAATAATTATGTCCAAAAATTTCCAGTGAAAATGGGATCTCTGTGACTTACAATAATCTTTGGGTTTCCATGTAGCTTTTGAATTGTTTCCATGAATGCAGTAGAAACTGTACTGGCTTTAAGTGGATGTGATAATGCACAAAAGTGTGCATACTTGGTAAGTCTGTCAACTACCACCATGATGACACTCTTTCCCTCAGACTTGGGTAAACTTGTGATAAAATCCATTAATGGATAAAGGTTGTAATAGACTCGGGGTCTTAATTGTTTCAACTTTATTTTGGTGGCAAACCAAACATTTCGCCACAAGCTTTTGAATATCTGATTTAAGGCCATCCCAAAAAAATTCCTTCTTAACCCTGTGGTAAGTTTTTAAAAATCCTGAGTGCCCTCCTAAGGGAGAAGTGTGCAATTCCATAAGAATCTTTTATTTGAGTTGCGAATTCTTACAAAGTTATAAGAGATCTTTGTACCATAACAAATCATTTTTCCAGCGAAATGTATCAGATGTACTGGAATCTTCTTGTAACTTTCGAATAAGTGCCCATAGTTATTCATCATTCTTCCATTCCTCCCTTGCTTCGTTTATCCAATCTAGTTGGATAATAGAAATGGTGCACAACAATGCTTCCACATCCTCATCCTTTCTCGAGAGTGCATCTGCCACCACATTTTGCTTCCCTTTTTTGTAGATGATTTCAAAGTCATAACCCAACATCTTTGAGACCCAGTGTTGTTGCTCTTTAGAGGATAATTTTTGTTCTAAAAAGTATTTAAGGCTATCATGATCCATTTTTACCTTGAAGTGTCTTCCCATTAGGTAGGGTCGCCATTTCTTAAGTGCATGTAGTATTGCCAACATTTCCTTCTCATAA
>APFE030694565.1:74856-105829 GCA_000404065.3 Pinus taeda
GATTAAGGGGGGGAATGTTGACACCGTAATCTTCATGATTGGGAATTTTATGTAAATAAAATAAATTGGGAAGGTGAACAGTCATCGGGAGATGAACTGAACAATCACTCCCTATTGTATATAATAATGGGTTGCCTATGGAATAATACATGAATTAGTTTTTCTGCCAAACTGGAGTTACTCCTGGCCTGACAAAAGCATTGTCAAATATGAGAATGTTAGGGATGCCAAATCTGTTGATAATGAATTTCTCAATAAATGATATTACCTCGTCTTCGTTTACCTTACAAGGAGGGATGGCTTTGGTCCATCTGGTGAAGTAGTCATACACTGTGATTATATACTTATGCTACTATGAAGAGTTTGGAGTGATCTCACATATGAAATCTAGGCCCCATTGCTGGAACGAGCGATAAATCATAACGGGCTTGAGGGGAACGACAAGATTTCTTTCTCGTCCTGTGGCGGTTTGACACACCTTGCATTTGCGAGCGTAGGCATGTGAGTCTCTTAACACCGTGGGCAAATAATATTCAGCTCTTAATATTTTATGAGAAGAAGTCTCTCTGCCATAGTGACCACCTGCTGGGCCATCGTTCATTTCTTTTAGGACATGATCGACATCATCCTTTTCCAAACACCTCAACCAGATTCCATCATAATTTTTCTGTATAATGTGTCATTGGCCAAGTGATACCGCTTAGATTTCAATCTAAGCTCTCTCCTTTGTGATGCGTCCATGTGTTTAGGACATAACCCCCGTGTGAGATAAAAGTGTATGTCATAATACCATGACTCAGAATCCAAAAGGGCTTCCGACATTTCACGCTCATACATCAGCGTCTCATTAATCCATAGGGGCTCCTCCCTAAATTCTACTTGTGCATTTTGCATGCTCTGGACTTCTAGTTCTTCAGATGCCCTTTATTTATCTGCCAAGGCTTCTGTAGATAGCCTATACAATCCCTTTCCTCAAACTATCTTTTCCGGCTTAATCTCGAGGTCGAATTCTTGAAGTGCAATTATCCAATTTCCTCTCCGTTCACCCATTTCTTTCTGCATGAAGAGGGCTCTTATAGCATGATGGTGAATGATTACTTTAGTCCTAGCCTTTAATAAATAGGGGTAGAAGTGTTTTACGACTTTAAAAACCGCAAAGCCTTGTTTCTCCACGTTTGGGTAGTTCAATTATGCTCCTTGAAGATTAGAGCTCATATAAGAAATAGGGACTTCATTGCCATCATCATTTTTTTGAGTGAGGATTGCGGCATATGAAACATCAAAAGAAAAAGTGTATAAGAAGAATTCCTTGCCAAAATTGGTGCTGACCAATGCGGGAGTGTCTACGATGGCCTCCTTGATTCGCTGAAATGATTTCTTAGCTTCATCGCTCCACTTATACACAATGTCTTTTTTCATCATTAGCTGCATAGGATTCACTATTTCTGCAAAACTTGAAACAAATTTCCTAACGAAATTAATCTTCCTGAAGAAAGATTGCATTGCCCTTTTATTTGCAGGGGGTTGTATTCTCATGATATTATCTATTCTTTCAGGATCAATAACAATCCCTTCTTTAGAAAGGATATGCCCCAGTGGTTTCCCTTCTATAACTGCGAAGATGCTCTTCCTGGGATTCAACGATATTCCGTACCTTCGGCATCTTTTGAAAATCTGTGTTAGGTGATAAATATGATCCCTTTTGTGATATGAATACACAATGATATCATCCATGTAAACCACTATTGATCTATTAATCAACCCTCAGAAAGTTATATCCATAGCTCTTTGGAATGTGGCGCCCATGTTAGTAAGTCCAAAAGGCATTTTACGATATGCGTAAGTGCCCCAGTTAGTGTTGAAGGTTGTCTTAAGCTGATCCCCATTAGACACCAACACTTGGTTATATCCTGAAAACCCATCTAATAGGGACAACATTTCAGACCCAGAAACACATTGAAGAATGTGTTCCATAGAAGGGACAGGATAATTGTCCTTTTGCGATGCTTTGTTTAGGTTTCTAAAATCGATACACAACCTGATGTCTCCATTTTTCTTTCTTACTGGCACGAGATTGGCTACCCAGCGGGTGTGTCTAACTGGAAAAATGATTTTAGGATCCAACATTTTGTTTAATTCTTTATTCACCAACGGTTCTAAGCTTGGATGCATCTTGTGAATCTTTTGTTGGTGGCTCTTAGCTTCCTTTTCCAAAGGAATTACATGCTGCATAACGCTGGTATCAAAGGTTTTTAAGTCGCCATATGTCCATGCAAAGACGTTCTTGTACTCTTTAAACAGTTTAACAAATGCAACCTTCTCTTGTGGAGAGCACCCCAGGCCCACATTGACATTTTTTGGGTCTTCTTTGGTTCCAAGGTTGACCGATTTATACTTCACGGACGAGCTATGCATTTTGCAGTTAGTCGGCTTCTTGAATTTATCATGCAGGTCATACAAGTGCTACATCTTGACAACTGAATTGGGAATTATATTGGATTGATCCTTTTCCTCATCTTTCCTCTCGTTCATAAGTCTGTCATGCTCTTTTTCATCAATGATTGCATTCTTGAATGTCTTCTTGCAGTGAAAAAACTCAAGGATTTTCTCGTCATTTTTGAACACTTGCTAATTTGAGATGTTATCAGGCATGGATTGTCTGAAAAGCCAACTCAACATAACATTTATTCTTCTTTACTCTAAAATCCGGAAAAAGATTTGCGGCCATACCAGCCATCAGATCGGCATCTTGGTTTTTCCCTTAACGTATGTATGTGATATTAAAAGAATCAAAACTATCAACTAAGTTCCATACCTCATGTTGGTATCTTACTAGGTGTGGCGAATTATAGTGTATCCTCTTCCTTACCTGGTCCACAATTATCTGTGAGTCACCAAAAACCTTAATATTTTTTACCTTCATATCAATGGCTTTTTTTCAGGCCCTGCAGCATGCCTTCGTATTCTGCTATGTTGTTGGTGCACGTGAACTCCAACCAGCTGGACATCAGATGTTGGTTCCCTTGTGGGTTAATGAGAATGCTCCCAACACCTGCACCTTCAAGGCAGTTAGAGCCATCAAAATGGAGTGTCCAAAATATAGAGTCTAATGTTACATCAAATGAACTGCTTCCTACGAAACTAGTTCTATCATCTACTATATTACAGGGTGGTTCATCAGGTGGACTACAGGGGAGAGCTTCCAACTGTGTGTTTATTGCAGTTTCTTCAATTGTTCTGCATGGAATTATCCAAAACAGGTTTCCGTGGCACAAACATTGAAACTATAATTCCCAAGGATAGAGTTGGTAAACATTATAGGTTCATTGGGGTCATTTAGTTCCATCACCACATACTTCATGTATCTTTTTCAATCAACTCTCAACATATCACCCTTTCCCTTTTGAGGCAGCAAGAGATGGGACCAATCAGTTGAGAAATATCCATTCAATTTTGCTGACTAGTCCCTACTAAGTAGCATTCCATAAGCCTCAGGTATGTTGACTACCACCATGTCAATGACTTGTGTGTACTGTGGTTTGGCAGCCATCCGAATCAACACATTTTTCAATTCTCCAATTAATTTCACATTCATTCTGTCCAGTTGTATAATTAAAGTTACAGTTTTCTCGGGTACTGCATGAAGTCTTTTAGCAACATCGTAAGGCATAACAGTGGATGAGGCACCGAAATCTACCAAGAAATTGTATACGTTCATGTTGAGGATCTCAAATGTAATAAGGAAAGGTGGAGTCATGGATTTTGATTTCCTCCCTATCATGGCTGCACTGACATCTTGGGGGTTTCGATTCATTTTAGATAGAGTGAATTCCATAGCTGAGGGTATTTGGGCTGTACTGGGGGTACTGATGGGTTTGGACATTGACTTCTTGGATTGGTTGCTCGGGATGGTGGGAGTTTTGCAATTCTGCTCATTCATAGCTTTCAAGAGCAGATCTCTTTGCTGTGTTAATTTCAACAAATCGAAGTATGTGGTATTAGCCCTAGATTTCTTAAGATCATCCACAATGTTGTAATCAATGTTATAAACAGGTTAGGGTAGAGTAAACATACTGGTTTTTCCATTCTTAGGTAGGAGCTTATCATTTTGAGTTGCTTTCATCATAGGTGGAGATGTGTTCTGTTTCTCTGGATAGTTTGCAACTGGAGTATTCTTGGACTCACCACTAGGTCTACCCTTCTCAACAGGAACTTTGGGAGCGGATGCCTTAACAGGGCGAACATCTTTCTTTGTTTGGTCTACAGGCTTCATTACGCCTGCAAGTGGCCCTTTACTTCGTGTGTGGATTTCATTAGTGTGGATTTCTGCCATGCTATCTTCTTCACTGTCATCATTCTCATTTGTATAGAAATCCCACAGTACATTGATTTGAGATTCTTCGTCCAAGGACTTTTCTACTTGGTATTCTTTCTCATTTTCTTGTTCTGGCTCCAGCTCCACTATAGGTTCTTCTTTGTTAAGGAGCAATCCGATAAGAGCCAGTTCTTCCATATTTAGATTCCCTTCATTGGGTGGAGCAGGCAATGCAAGTTGACCATGACCATATTCTGTCTTCTTACAATAGAAAGGTTTGAAGGGTTTTCTATTGTTATACTCTCCTCCACTCTCTCCAGAATTCCTTTTCATATCCACGACTGTGTTTGTCAGTTTCTTAATGATCCGATGCAAACCTTCCACATCTGTGGTATCCTTTTCTTTGGTTTCAACCCCTTTTTTATCACTCCCACTATTCTTCTTGGATGCTTGAGAGGCTTTCTTTTCTCCAGTTGTATGATGGCATGCTGTGAGACTGATCATTTCATTCTCGACTTTTACTGCTTCATCGATAGCACCCTGTAAGGTTTGTGCGTTACTCCTTTTGACCCATATCGCAATAGGGACAGGGAGAGCGATGATGTAGAATTCCATGAGCACCTCCTCAGTAGGTCTAACGTTAGCCAATATTCTGTTGAACCGGATGTTAAAATCCTTGACCTTTTCTTTGGTTTCCATTTTCAAACGAGATAGTTCTAAAACTAAGGCCGCAGGTTTTTTGTCATTGCCATACTTGTCTAAAAAGGCCTGTTGAAAGGCAACCCACGAGGTGATCGATCCTATTCTCAAGCTAAAGTACCATGTGGAGGCCACACCAATTAGAGTAAAAGGGAATAGGTGACATACTATATCTTCATCAGCTACCCCCAACATGCGCATGGCTAGGAAGAAAGAGTGAATATGGTTATCAACGGTGTCTCCCCGCTCAAGGTCGAATTTAGGCAGTACTCTTTCTGCATTCTTGGGTAAGGGATGCTGCTACCCAGGTATCGCTACGATGTCTTGAGTGAGCCAGGGAGGAAGTGCTCTCGGAGGAGGTGGGAGTTGGTTCCCACCTGGTTGTAGCTAGTTCCCACCTGGAAGAGGAACATTAGCCATATTGTGGATAAGGATGTTATAGTTGAAGGTTTCTTCAAGGATTTCTTTATTAGGATTTCCCAAATCAAGCCAAGGATTACCTTCAGAGAGTGGATCCTTAGGAATTTCTTCCCAAGGAGTGTCAATACTTTGCAAGGATTCTAGCACAATATCTTCAAGAGAAGGGGCTGCAGATGTCTCTTTGTTTATGGAACAAATCCTTGGATTTCTTTTAGTTGTCGTAGGTAAAGAGTGAAATATGGGGAGTTGAGAGAGGGAATGAGCGTAAGCCCAAGTAAGTACTCTGACTGGTTGTTCCTGAGTGATAGGATACTCCCACAATGTCTCTTCTTTGAAATGAGGCTTTTCCAAATGGGAGGAAGGATATTTTCGACATTTATGATCCAGGCATTAATCTTTTTGAATCCATGAAATTTATAGATGAAACCATAAAATACCGTGGACAGCGGTTTAGGCCCTCCTTCTAGCGCCAATTTGTTGACGTGGCCAATTTTTGCTATACCAACAAGGGGAACTAACCCGATCACAGACCCCAATTAGATCTGCTTTCGTTTGGGGTGGCTAGCTCCAACGGGTTTTAAAGGATCCTGTAAACTGTTAAAGGTGTTGAGAGATTGCTTCCTACAGGAAGACTTCAATTAAATCAACAAAAGAAATAGCTAACCTATATGTATCAAATCACATCTACACTACTTCTCACTACTTAAGCTAGTCTTAACTATCCTAATCTATCCTGCAGGAGCATAACAAAAGAGGTTAAACATCATATATAGATTCTGAGTCTGAATGAATCAATTACTGGTTCAGATAAGAACAAGGCTGTATTAAATCCTAATTGCAATCCAATTACTTATACAAGAATACACATTCCTTTCAATACAAATAACACTTGCAACTGATGTTTAACAAAGTTTAGAATCAACAACCTTTCATGAGTTAAACATGCTATTGAATTATATTTGAATAACCAGGAATAACCATTAACTACATGTTATCGATATGCACAAAGCAAAACACATTTATATTTATGCCAACAACAACACTCTGATTATAAACACATGAAAGCGGAGAAAAATAAATCTAAAACAAAAGGCTCCTTCTTGACCTAAACAATCTTCTTTATTCACAATAAATCAAAAGCTGTTCTGCCCAAAAAAAAGCCCTCCCCTCATCTCCGGAGGTAATATTTACATCGAAGGAGATGACCCTCAGTGTTCCTTTTTCTTTTCACCTCCCTTCTTTTTTCAATATACAAATCAAAATACATAGACATAGAACAACTGGTGTAACCGCTGACACGTAGAAGGCATATCTGCTAAAGTGCGTCATTTCCTGGGGAAATGAATGGATGTTGATTAGAAGAGGATGACTCTGTGTCATCTCTTCATGATGAAACTTGGTACGATTTCACTTTCGGAATACACAGCCAACATGTGGAAACCCAACCGAGAACGCCTAAGGCCGGATCTTTAAACGAAACACATCTGCATATATGAACTTTCCTGATCCGCTTATCTGTCTTTCGCTCCTCACCTGTAGAGATAATTAACATTAGTTTTATGATTATGTAACAGGACAATATGATCACAAACAAACTTTTCATTTAGCCATAGTTTCTATTTAATCTTGCAATGCATAGCAACTATAATTATCAAACCACCGAGCCTGCTGTGACGCGTATTTCCTTTACCCATAATATTCATTTTTATTCGAGGATTGCTTAATCAATGCTTCAAAAGCAAACCATCCACTTTACACGATTTTCCCTTGAAAACCAGGACCACAACCTTTTATCGCAATACACAGGAAAACACAGGAAAATCCGCGGCTGAGCCATAAGGTCGGACTTCAAATACTATATACCCGGGCATATAATTATCGCCGGGTCCGTTAATCACATAGCGCCTCATGTCTAAGCTTTGGGCTCTGCCGATTGTGACTTGCGATTGGATGGACCCGAAATAAATACGTGCTGTGGTTCATAATCCCCTTGGGTCTGCCATATGAGACTTCCCTTTGAAAACCCAGATCGTAATGCTTTACCGAAAACGTAGGGAAAACACAGGAAAACCCGCGGCTGACCATAAGGCCGAACTTCAAATGATATACACCCGGGCCTATAGTTATTGTTGGGTCTGCCATATCGCATCACATTGCTTCAATTGCGAGTGAATGGACCTTGGGTTTCATCAAAGCCCGATTTCAATATGCGATGGGCTCCGGACCCGAATTATATATATGCTACGTTTAATAGTTCTAGTGGGTCCACCCTATGGGCTTTTAAATGGACCACAACACTTTATAGAAAACATGGGAATACACGGGAAAACCTGCATCCAATCATAAGGCCAGACTTGAAATACTATATACCTGAATTCATAGTTATCGGCGGGTTTGGTATATGATAGCGCACCTTATATATAACCCTTGGGTTCCGCCGATTGCGATATGCGATTGGGGAAGTAGACCCGATAATGTATGTATTATCATGATAGTCTTGTCGGGTCCGCTGTATTGCATCGGCCTTATGGCTCAGCTTTGACTCCCGTCGATTACAATATGCAAAAGGCTCCAGACCCAAAAATATATATATTATCGTTAATAATGCCGTCGGGTCCGGTGTATCATGGTACGCGTTGTGTGTCAATGTTGATTGCGATAAGCAAAAAAGGGTGAGTTATGCATGTTGTCGAGTATTTTTATTATCAAAGTGTTAATATAGAAAGAAGGATGCAATGGGAGGTTTTGAGGGTTGAAACAGTCTCGGTGAAGGATATGAATGAAGGGTTAGAGAGGGATATAGATGAATCATGTGGTAGAGATTTATTAAGGGGGCCTTAACCATTAAGAATTGAAGATGTGACTTGGCAAAGAGTTAAAATCCCTGGGATAAAAAAGATCATTCGTAGAGGTGAAAGGTCAAACTCCTAGGGGACCCATTCAAAATTGCTACCAGGGCAGGTTTTACTAGGGTGGTGGTTGTGGCCACAACAGGACCCAAGGGACTAAATTTAGAAAAAAGAACCTCTCGAAGTTTTCATTTTGTCTCTTTTTAAAACTCTCTAAATATGAAAAAGAAGTCGAGTTACACCTTCATTGGACTCGAAAAAAGATAAATGACGCAAGACTCTTCAACATGATGATACCTAACCATTCCTTCTCAGAGTTCAAGATAGTTACCGATCAAACAAGAACTTTACCGATTACTAGTTTTTTTGAGGTAGCAAAAAAATCATCTAAGTTTGAAAAGTGGTTTTTAAGAATACACCTTTTTTTGGAGCATAATTTTGGCACTTTAAATTTTCTCATGTAACAAGGTGAACATTTTTTTTAAATGTTAGTGTTTTTCACGTTGATTTTAAAAAGCGCCGACACAACATCAACCCTTTCTTTTAGAGGGCTTATTTTTGACACCTTAATTTTTCTAACGTATTAAGTGTGAATATATTTTTTTAAATGTTGATTATTTTACCATTTTTCAAGTTGTCTTATTCATCTTCTTGTTTTTCGTCCTAAAATGTTTATTTTTTAAGGGTTTTCCAAACATCTATTTTTTGTTTTTCTCTGTAATATTTTTTATAATTAAACTTTTAATTTGTTTTCCAAAGTTTGAAAAAAATATTAACATTAATATTTTGAGGTTAAGATTTTTTATATGTCTATATTTCGTTATTTAATACTTCAATACACTTAAAATAATTCACTAAAAAACAACAATTTTAAACACTCAACAAAAAATACACATTTTGCATATAGATATAGTTAAAAAATATGTATTTCATGACTTTTTCCTAATTTGACATGTAAATAATAAATAAATATATATATATATATATTATAATATATATATATATATATTATATATATAATATATATTGAATAAAAAAGCTGAAAAAATATAATTTTTTATGAAATTTATATTCAAAATATAGACGAGATTTTTAGTGTGGTTGTTTTTTTTCAAAATGGATCAGATAAGATTTAAAGTAAATATACAAAAAATGTTAAAAAAAATAGAACATACAATTTAAAAAAAGCCAATAAATTAAAAAAATCCCTAAAAATAAAAATTAGAAACTTAAAAGTTAAAAAAATAAAGAATACACTTAAATAAAAAAAAAAACATTAAAACCATATTTTTTTTAAAATTAACCAAAATATAATAAATAAATTAAAAACATATTAAAATAAAAAAAAAAATTAAAAAAACTTATTACAAAACAAAATTAAATAAATAAAAATAATAACTAAAACATAAAAACATAAAAAATAAAAAATTAAAAATAATAATTTAAAAAAAACCATTTTTTTAAATAAACCTTTTCAAAATAAAATAAAAACATAAAAAAAATTAAATTAAAAAAAATAAAAAAATAAAACCCTAGGGCCTGGTGAGCGGGTAGTTGCGCCAAGGTCCCAGTCCCTGTAGCCTCTGGCAAGCAAAGTTGATTACTGGAATCAACTTTACCCACCCGGGGGTTGTAGGGTAGGCAAAGTTGATTCCTAGAATTGACTTTGCCGGCCTAGGGGCCACAGGGCCTGGGCTAGCTAGTCGATTCCTGAATCGATGGCCTCCACACTGTGGTTTTTGGGGCCCAAGTGGGGGGATAGATTTCAAATTTTTTTTTTTTTTTAACAATTTTTTGATTTGTTTTTTTTGCATTTATATTTTTAAAATGTTTTTAATATAAGTTTAATTATTTTTAAATGTTTTTTTTCATTTACTTATTTTAAAGTTTTTTTTTTAACTGTGTGTGAGTTTTTTTTTTTTTACATTTATCTCATCAATATTTTTATTTATCGTCAATTTTTAAAGATTCTTTCTTAAATTTATGTTTTTGAAATATTTTCATTTTTTTAAAGATTTTTATTTATTTTTTGGTTTTTTTTTGTGTTTTTATATTAATTTTTTTTTACTGGTCATTATATTTTAATTTTTTGCCAGTTTTTTGTTTTACTTTTTACTTTTTCAATGTTTCTATATTGTGAATGTATTTGATTAGATACATATGTCAAAATAAAAAGTATGTAGAAGTAATAAGTCTAGGAGAACAATTTTTTATTGATGGTGTACTTCCTTTGCGGTCGATAGGATTCTGGAAATGATAATTTATTTATTTATTTTATTTTTTGTTTTTTTTGCCCACTTTGAATATGTTTATTAGTTTCAATTTTTTCAATGCTTTTAAATTCCGAATATATTTGATTGGATATATATGTCAACATTAAAAGCATGTAGAAGTAATGTGTCTAGGAGAACAATTTTTTGTTGATGGTGTACTTCCTTTGTGGTCGATAGGATTCTAGAAATGACATTTTTTGTTGTTGCGTAATCTCTGTTTATTTTGCCCAATTTCAATATGTTTATTAGTTTTGATTTATTAAATTCAAAAGAAATATAGTTTTAATATTAAATTCTTATTTCATTATTATAATATATTAAACAAATAAAAAAATATAATTTTGAATATGAAATATATTTTTACCCACAATTTGCAAATTTGCAAATTTTTAAAAAAAATTTTCACCAAATTAAAAAAAATTAAAAAATGTATGTAGAGAGTATAAAACTCAAAGGCACATATAACTCATTTTTTTTTTAAAGTTCATCTATCATAATAAAGTGTTTTCTATCAGTGTTTCAATACATTATGGAAAAAAGACATTGTATTTAATAAATTGTTTTAATATGATAAACGTTAACATACAAATAAATTAATATAAATTAAACGGTTATAATTTTTTAAAAGAATATTAACACCATGGTTGAAAATTGTTGGAATTTTAAGGCTTTTCATAGAGGTAATATTTTATCTTTAATGCCATGTCTAAAAATCATTGGAATTTTAAGGCTTTTCAGAGACATGATATTTTATCTTTAATGTTATGCCTAAAAATCGTTGAAATTTTAAGACTTTTCAAACACATGATATTTTATCTTTAATATTATGCTTATTATTGGAATTTTAAGGTTTTTAGGAGTCATGATATTTTATCTTTAACATTATTATTAAAAGATGTTGAAAATTTACCCCGAAAAAAATGACTTTATTCCAGTATCAACAATTTGGCTAGAGTTTTCGTTTGATCGGTAACTTTGGTGTTCGTTAAAAATATTCAGAAGGATTCATCCAAAGGATGACCTTGCAGATCAAGCACATGTTATCCTCTTGAAGCTTGTAAGAAAATAAAGAGGTACTTTCCATAAATGGTGGGGACATTGGGGAGGCAAAGCATAAAACCAAATTTTTGGTAGTGAGTTGCTGTTGAACATGACTCTCTTTCACTTCTATGACTATTTTGAGTTGGAAATCTTCTTTCCTCCTTGTTGATCACACCTTATCGAAAGTCTTCGTAATGGGTCTTTTAAGTTAATGTTGCCAATTTTATAAAGTGTCGCCGATATCTTCAAGAGAAATCCACCCTTAGTTGACATTTGCTACAATACCTTTAGCCTTCCTTTATGTATGCTACCCCTAAACCAACTCTACATCATCACATTGTGTTTCAAATCTTAATACCCGTTTCATGTCATTGATGAGGGATAATTAAGGCCTTCCTGCGACGAGTCGCTTCCTATTGACATCAACACATTATCTAGGAATTTGACTTAGAAAATATTTCTAGTGCCTTGGGACTTACATTCCTCAATGGAAAGTTTCCTCACTTTCAATGCTAGGTTCTCATCATTAGCCTTCTACTGGAAGATTATATGGGGTGTTTGACTTTAGCTCATTTATTCACACCATAAATTGCACTTAGTGCCTTGATGGCCATTTCCATTAATGGTGGCTACTCTGGCATCTGTTAAAAACTTTTATCATTGGCCAATAATAAGATGGTGTCTGCCCTAGATCTAGTTTCATCCATCCGAGCTGCAATTTCAGGATTCATACGAGATCTACAAAGTATGATGGCTATGATTTTACAGAAGGTCATCCAAGCATAGGTCCACAATGTGTATCATTGTACATGGCTTTTATTATTACACATGCAAAATGGATTATATGCTAAGTATGAGTATGCCTACCTCAGTGGTGATATCATGATGATAATGTATTATAACAGGAAATTGGTGACCTCAACCAGTCGATTCTTGATCCATACTTTTCACATGGTAAATCACTTCAATCCTTAGCCACAAATTTTGACTTTGCACTTTAGGAGGAAATCTGTTACAGGTCATATCGCGCCAACATTAGCCTTTGGAAGCCTCTTGCATAAACTTTGCTGACTGCCTTGAGATAGTAAGACAAACCCCTGGGTTGATAGATTAACGTTTAATAATTGATTATTTTTAAAGCAAAAAATAGTCTCTACATATGTTGGGGACTCCCCTGACTAGCTGCAAATATTTTTCCTACTTGATCTTGCTTCTTCTCTTCTTTTCCTTCCTATTGCCTCCTACTTCAATGTCTGCTTGTTAATGTCTACATTTTCTCCCCCCACATCAATGAAAAAGTGATCCAGGTGGATGTTGGTGGCCACCCACCTATCCCACTTGGACCCCCACAATTGTCTCTTTCAGTTTTTCATTTTCCATAATTGTAGCACAATCTACTATTTTTAGCAGTTTTTTCGGGTCCTGAACTTCTGGAGCCTTTTTGAGGCCCTAAACGACGTTTCTTTTGGGAAATCTGGGAGCAACATGGGTCCACAAACTGATTTTTCTCTTCCCAAAGTTGTAGTTCTTGGAAATATCTTTCTAACGAGCTATTGTATGCGTCAAACGGAGATCGTATGCCAAAGTTACGACCCCGAGAAGTTGATGTACCAATTTACCCAAATGGGGCCCACAATTTGGCGTTTCATATTCTAGGGTTAGGTTTTGGGATGTTAAGGGTTTTCCATTGTTTCTCAACAATAAATAGGCCTTAGAGCCTCATTGTAACATAGTTCAGAGGCATGTAGCCACCACATCTCTTCTCAGAGATAAGCTACTATCACACTAGCTGGTTTATTTCCATTGCTTGTTTGTAAGCATATTTCAGTATTTTACATTATTGAAATGAAGTATTATTTCTGGTGCATCTTTGTGTTTATGGTTATCTCTGTAGTTTGTTGCATTCCTGTTTAAATTCAAATCAGTGGTATCAGAGCAGTCTGCTTTTTCTCTGTTTTTCTTTTCATGTCCCCAACGAGGTCGGGATATAAGGAGTTAGGGCTTGAACTGGTCGAACCTTTGCAAGACCAGCCTCGAAAATCCTGATGACCTTCCATGGCAGATGAAAAGAAAGATGAGGGGGCAGGAGATCCTATCAAAATCTTGCTCGAAGAAGCCCTCGAGTGACAAAGGAACGCGATGATGGATAACTTTGTGTAGATCCTTCAGCAGCTACCCATGGGTGACACATCGGATTCCAATAACTACTCTAGAAATGCCACACCCTTTAAGGTACAAATTAATTTTGAAATCCCCATATTCGAGGGTCAGATAGACGCAGATGCCGTAGATAAATGGTTAAATATGTTAGAGGGTTATTTTTCTGTTCATGAATTTTTGAGTCGGGAAAAGATTGTTTTTTCTCTTCTCAAAGTAGCCCCCCACGTCAAGGATTGGCGGGAAACCTACTATGAGCAGAAGGATGGAAGTACAGACTCACTGTTCTCAGCCGCACCCACTTGGAATTCCTTCCGGGATGCCATCAAGGAGCAGTACTACCTTGTCAAAAGCTATGAGGACAAATACATAAAGTGGACCGCGCTGCGGTAGGGACAAGACGAAAATGTGCCGAAGTTCACAAACATTTTTCATACCCTTCACACACAGTTGGGTATCAAAGATTCTGAGCTACGTTTGGTACTCAAATACCGCGACTGCCTACATAGGTACATCTAGGAAGAGATGGAGTTCTTGAACATCTCCTCGCTCAGTAAGACGTACTGATACAATGTGAAAATCGAGCAGAAGTTTAAATAGAAGAAGAGAGACTTTGGATTTGCAAGTCCGAAGACCAAAGGACAAAGCCAAGGTGGTGTGACCCAAGACAACTCATCGAAGCCGCAAGAAAAGAACAACAACACAAAGTCAAAGAAGGACACATGAAAGTGGTGTGAGTTCCACAAGAGTCCCACTCATTACACAAGTGAGCGTCGAACCAAGTAATCACTGGTGGCCGAGTTGAAGTCTTCAGAACCAGATGCATGTTCCAACCCTGAGTCAGAACTCGACAAGGGGAATGGCAAAGGGAAGCAGATCATTGATGCAGAGCCTAGTGTCACTGTTGCCATTGCCAAGATCCAGAAGAATGAGCCCGAAGATCTAGAGGAGGGGGAATATCTTTTCCACTCACAGATGTGGGTGCAGGGTTCGCCGCTGCAATTCATTGTCGACAGTGGCAGCCAAAAGAACCTCATTTCAGCAGAGGTCATGAAGTGGTTGGGCTTACCGACTACACCACACCCACAACCATATAGTATCGGGTGGCTTCATGAAGGACAAGATCTCAAAGTTCGCCAGCAGTGCCGCCTTGCCTACAACATCAAGCCCTTCATAGACGAGGTATTATGTGATGTTACACCTCTAGATGTTTGTGATGTATTATTAGGTCATCAATACTTGTGGGGGTGACATGATGTGTATGAGTCAAGGCCTCGTGCTGTCATTTTTTCTTTGTGTAATTCATTATGCAAGATACCAGAGGTAGCCCCACCTACTGCCACCTCTTTGATCACTGCCAAGAAAGGCAGAAAGCTCATTTCCTAGACTAGGAAATTCATTTTCTGTTTGGTTCGCTCCCAAAGTAAGGGGAAGGTTGTCACCACATCCATGACCCACGTGAAGGGTTCCTCCACGCAACAGTAGTAGCAAAGGGATGCGGTCATGACAGAACACAGGAACAACTTCTCCTCACCCACAAGGGTACCACACAAGCTTCAGGTGGGCAACAAAGTTTGGTTGCACCTGTAGAAAGAACACCTTACAAGAGCCCATCAGAAGCTCTGACCACGCCGACATGGTCCTTACACCATTACTAAGGCTATGGGAAATAATGCTTTGGAGCATAAAATTCCTCCATTCCTTCGCCTGCACCAGGTGTTCAATGTGTATCACCCTCGACCATGCTTCCCACCATTACTAGACACATCCAAGATTGTAGAACAACTCACCAGGGACCAAGTTCAACAGAAGGAGGAACTCAACGTAATGGGGACCATTGCTTCCTAAGGGGGGAGGAATGATCCAGGTGGATGTTGGTGGCCACCCGCCTATCCCACTTGGACCCCCACAATTGTCTCTTTCAGTTTTTCAGTTTCCGTAATTGTAGCACAATTTACTATTTTTAGCAGTTTTTCGGGTCTTGAACTTTCAGAGCCGTTTTGAGGCCCTAAACGACGTTTTTTGGGAAACCTGGGAGCAACATGGGGAGAAACATGGGTCCATGGACCCATGTTGCTCTTCCCAAAGTTGTAGTGCTCGGATAGATCTTTCTAACGATCTATTGTACCTGTCAAACAGAGATCGTATGCCAAAGTTACAACTCCAGGAAGTTGATGTACCAATTTACCTAAATGGGGCCCACAATTTGGCTTTTCATCTTCTAGGGTTAGGTTTTGGGATTTTAAGGGTTTTCCATTGTTTCTCATCAATAAATAGGTCTTTGATCCTCATTGTAACACAGTTCAGAGGCATGTAGCTGCCACATCTCTTCTCAGAGATAAGCTACCATCGCCCTAGCTGGTTTATTTCCATTGCTGTCTGTAAGCATATTTTAATGTTTTACGTTAATGAAATGAAGTATTATTTCCGTTGCATCTCTGTGTTTATGGTTATCTCTGTAATTTGTTACGTTCCTGTTTATATCCGGATAAAAAAGGTACATGGTTTCCTACCAATGTTCCCTGATTGTTCCTGAACCTTCCTATGGACATGGTCTTGTTGTAGCTAGAATCTCCCCTTGAAACCATGATTCCTGCTATGCATATATTCATGGTGGTTATGTTATTTTTAAATCAACTTTGACAAATCCTCTGAATTACCGATCTTTCAATTGTAGACTTGTTTCCGATGGTCAACCTGCGCCCCTTGTGCATAAGCTCTTCACCTGTAAATTCTTGCCAATGTTCTATTGTTGTTCCTAAACTTTCCCGTGGCCACGATTCTTTTGCAAATTAAATCTCTCCATGAGGTTGCTTCCTATCATGTGAATCTCCCCCTGTCAACGCTCATCTTTCTCTCCTGTTATCATACTACTTCCCTCTCATCAATTACTAATTTCCTATAAATGATAATCCTAACTACACAATCTTCCTTCTTCAAGCTTGAATTTAAGAAATTATAATCTTGAAGAAGGCTTGACCAAGGGATTATATTTGAGGGGTCAAATCTAACCTTGGTTCTTCCTGTTTCATTCTCCACCCCATAGTGATTCCATCTCCCTTGTGCCATCTCATGTTGAGTCTATAGTCATGTGTTATGTGTCCTTCATTGTGACATATATAACATTTAATATTGGGCTTGAACATTGGCATAAATGACCCATATGATTTGGATCTAATTTTATCCATATGTCTATGGATGGGTACTTGATCATATCCTCTATACCTAGTAACATCATAGGTTCTTCAATCCTGTGCTTTGTGGCCAAATTTTATGCATGAAAAACAATAAACAAAGAACTTATTTTGATACATGGTGGTATAGGGTGGTCTTGGTGTGACATATCTTCTGAAGTTGTTCCTTGGAAGAGAATCATCCATTTGTTGATTTCTAAATCTTGCTCCATTGTTGCTTGTGAATCCTTTGTGAATATTTTCCATCATCTGGGGATTCATACTTTCACCCTGGTTCCTTTTCTTATGTGGACTGAATGTATCTTGTTGATTCATGGCATCATTATGAGAATCATCATAAATGTTGAAATGAACATGCTTGGGCTAATTCATCACTTGCTTAGGATCTTCAAATGAGTTTTTGCTAGATGAAATGAATGTATGATCATGCTTCTTAGGATGATCTTCATTTGAGGTTCTTGAAAGAGCTTTATCTTTGGATGTCACACAATCTTACCAATAACCAAGGCATGTTTTGATGAGAGGAGATATTTGAATGCTAAGAATATGATCAAGAAACTCAGACCCTTTGAGAAGCTTTAAGTTGTGTTTTATCTTTTCCAATTCTATCTTTTAAAATCACAACTTCTTCCATTCTTTTTGCTTCTTCAAGTTGGGATTTCAAGGAGATGGTTTCTTCTTCAAATTTTCTTTCTTGTTGACCAAATTCTACTTCAATTTTTTCCAATTCCTCAGACATTTTCTTAAGATGACTTGTCAAAATCTCTTCTTTCTTTCTTGCTTCTTTAATCTTGATCTTTAGATGACCAAATTATTTTGCTTTGATAAGTTTGTGATTCTTCTCTTCAGATTCCTACATCTTTTCTTTCAACTGATTCACCAAGACATCCTTATTCTGTTTAGATTATTTTAATGGTGTCTATAGAATAACAACATCATGATCCATGCTTTTCAATAGCTCCCTTTGTTCTTTGTTAAGAGATGTGAGATTCCTTAGCTCTTGTAGAGTAGTAGTGAGCTCATCTCGAACATATTTCAAATCTTGTGGCTGACCCTTTGATGAATCTTCAAATGTTTGAGCCTCAATGTAATAATAGGTTCTTCTTTTATCATGTAAAAGGGGCTGACAAGTTCATATTCACAATTAGTAAGCTTCATTTATGTTGCATCCTTTTATCCATCCTTTTGATAATTAGTTTTTTATAGCACAATTTTTAAGGAAATAATTTCAGCTTCCAAAGACTTATAATGACTTTTTGTTTCTTTTGTTGGGTCTGCCTCACTTTATCCAACATTCTTGCTTCTTCTATTTGGGCCTTCAAAGTAGCAACATCACGATCCTTTTCCTTCTAGAGTTCATCTTTACCTTTATAATTTTGGAGTTTCTCTTCTAATTGACTAACCCTTCTTGAAGCTTTCAATTCCTTTATGATGTTTTTGAGTTCTCCTTCATAATCTACTCCTGCCTCAATTTCTTCTTCTACTTCCTTTTTTCGGTTGACCTCAGTTAGTTGAGGAATATCATATTCGTATCTATAACACGATGACACGTATAAGTATAGTGACCTTCATTACCACAATTGAAATAATAAGCAATAGCTTATTCCTCTTTTTCAGTGTTTTCAATGTTTATGACCAAGAAAAAGATGATAGTCTTTGGTATAAGATGTATTACTTGCATAATCACAACCCTCCCTCTTATGAAGCAACTTCTTCTTACTCTTCCCTTTATTGGCCATAACTCCTTTCATCTACCTTCTAGCAGTTAACAATTCCTAAAGGAACACACTCTGATACCAATTGTTAGACCAAAGATCACATTGAGAAGGGGGGTGAACCAATGTAGTGGAAAACTTATAACTTCAAAACATTTCATTAATAAATAACAATGTAGAAGTGTATCATAATAATTTTCATCATAACAATGAAGGAAACTATGCATCAAGAAGCCATCATCACATCAACACAAGAGAACACAAGCTTTTACGTGGAAATCCTTGCAAGAGAAAATCACAAATTCTTTTTGTCTTCTTCTTTAATTAATTTACATAGATTTATAGGTGCTGACCTATTAGAGGCATTGACACCCATATGTGAAATCATCCACTTGCAATAGGCTACAACCTGATTGACACACCAAACTAAAAAATGTGCAAGCTACCACTTGTCATAAACAACAACCTAATTGAGGCACAAACCGCAAAAAATGTGTAATCTTCAACTTGTTGTAGGCTACAACCCATTTGAGGCACTAAACTCAACGGGGACACCCACATACTTCTTCAACTTTGTGTGGACCACCTTTCATAATATTTCAAACTAGATCCACAATCTCCAATCATAATCAAATCAATTTTCCTTTCGTTCATGTATCAACAACCTATTCACTTGCTCATATTTCCAATATCATGATCTATTTGATCTCAATAACTATTTTCTTCTTCCCTTCATCAAATTAAAAAGCAATCCAACCAATAATTCCTTTCCAAAAATTAATTTGTACTCAATTAGGCCCTTAGAGCATTATAAAACATTAAATGTTCTAAAAAATAGTTCTTTCTGGTGCATGTTCTACAAATTGGATAGGGTTGAGTAGGAATTCTACAAAATAGATGTTGTTGGTCAACTTCACCATTTAATAGAATGGATTTTTGTGGGTAAAAATAAAACAAATAAAATAATCAACTATCCACCGAGGTAAAACCCTTGAGCTCACGAGAGACAAACCATATGCCAACCAACTATGCTTATACAAAATACCTCATCCAGGGTGCAGTCGCTGATTTTATTTGCATTGATTCTAGATGCCTTTCCATGTCAGGGCCAACCAACCAATCCATATCACCAAGGCCAAGAAAATATTATCTCCATGTCACATGTGTCAAGTCAATCAAACTATGCCCTTGACACACTCCAAGTCTGAGCTAGAACAACTTCCACATCACAGGCATTGATCCAATCAAACTATGCCTTCAACACACATCCAAAATAATATCCATGTCATAGGAATCAAGCCAAATTTCAAAACTTCACACTCCAAGTTTGAGCCAAAACAACTTCTACATCACATGCGTCGAGCCAATCAAACTATGCTTTGACACATGTCCAAAATAATCTCCATGTCACATGTGTCAAGCCAATCATAATGATACACTCCAAGTCAAAGCTAGAACAATATCCATGTCATAGTGTCGTGCCAATTAAACTTGCCCTTAACACACTTCAAGTTTGAGCCAAAACAATATTCATGTCACAACATTGTGCTAATCAAAATGTGCCCTTGACACTTCCAAAACAAAATCCATGTCACAACATCTAGCCAATCAATTTGAGCCAAAAATAGTATCATAGTCACAATGTTGAGCCAATAAAAAGTGTGCCCTTGGCATAGTCCAAGTCTAATCAAGAACAATATTCATGTCACAATGTCGAAACAATTACTCTAAGCTAGAACAATATCATAATCACAATGTCGAACCAATCAGTCTAAGCCATAACAATATCATAATCACAATGTTGAAACTATGCCATCGACACACTCCAAGTCTAATCCAAAACAATCTCCACGTCACAAACATTTAACCAATCAAATTGTGCCCTCGACATACTCTAGGGTTTCGACCCTACGACTAAATAAACCAAATCGCCTCAGACTAGCCATTAAGGCTAGACCTTCTTTTTATTCTCCGTGTTCACATTTGATGTATTTCAATCACATACCATAGTTCAATATATACATGATGATGCCCTTATTTTAGGGAACATGATAACTTATAAACACCCATATGACCATGCCAAAAGACTGGGATCTAAGGGTGTTTAGGTGCTTGTGTTCTCACATCATGATGATGTCATAGTTACCACATGGCTTATTCCAAGTGGGTCATGTGTCTCCAAGACTTGTGCCTATTAGGTGACTGATCACGCCATATGGTCATGCCACGTGGCATCATGTTTGGATGCCACATCATCCTCATCACACCACAACATCACCAACAACCACATCACCATCTATGTGTCACTGTTGTTATTTTTCCACATGTGATTCATTACTAAAATGTCAATGATGGTTGTGTAGGGTAGTCCACATGGCATTTGATTGAGGCGTGAAAGGGACCTTAGCCACACGTCTCTACAACATTGGGTCAATGTGGTAGGGCATCCCCTAGTTAAACTTCGAATGTGTTAACATATCATCCATCATACATTATAATTTCAACAACCAAGTTCTGAAGAAGATGCTCAAACTTTAACCAATTAAACAATGTACACATTTATGTGACATTCACCATAGATTTGACCACAATACCTTATATCCGCCTAGAAGATCCTAGTTATTTAACAAGTTTGGTGTTCTTCAATAAATTTGGTGTTTTTGATCCTCAATATAGCTTCCAAATTCACATGGTCATAACTTATCACTTGGGAGGAGTTTTCCCAAGTGTGATATACCCTTTAAAATGTATTGGAGAGGACTATCCAACAATATCATCCATAAAATCATTAAAAAACTTTGACAAAAACTCATTAAAATTCAAACCTATTTGACTTCACTTGATGAGGGCATGCAAGAGCTCTGGCTATCATACTACTTCCTTTGATTTATGAATGAAATTTTTGCTTCTATATGCATCCCCTTTCACATCAATGAAACTTGTTGTCATTAATGATAATGCTATGTGCAACATGGAGCATTCTTGATATTGTTTTGACTTACTTGATACTTTAAAAACAACTTCTCTAAGTTCTGGTCGATCCTTCTTTGTTCTCATCTCATAGGTTGTAAGTATTCCATGAAGTTTCTCCATGGTTAGTTGATCTAACATGCATTTATTCTTTTGCTTAAACTTTGACATCAAATCTATAAGTGATCTCAACACCTTTTGGACTACTGTAACATATTTGATCATCTAGTCCTTTCATTGTGTCTACAATCTCATCCATTTTGAGAAAGAAACTATCTATGCTTTCATCCTCATTCATTTTTAGGTTTTCATATTGTACCTTGTAGGTCTATAGTTTTGCATTTTTGACTTTAGTGTCCCCCTCATAATTGTTTACAATTTTATCCCACATTTTCTTATCTATCTCATACTGGATGACTTTGACAAATTTTGATGGTGCAAGTCCACCCAAAATTACATTCATAGCCTTAGCATTGCTTTCATACCTTTTTTTAACAACCTCATCGGTTGGAGGAGTTGCTTGGTTCTAACACTAGAATTTTCCAAATGTCCATGCCAAGTGACATCAAATAAGTCTTCCTTCTTATTTTCTAGATGATAAAGTTTGTCCTTGTTGGAAATAATACTGAGAGGGGGGGGGGGGGGGGTGAATCAGTATTATCAGGTCAATTATTTTTCATTTCACAATTAGATTTGTATACGCTACTTCAGTTAGTAAATACCGCGTACGTACGCAACTTCAGTTAAGGAAACAAGCGTATATCAACATACTTGTAATTTAAATTATTCTTCAGATGTTGATAATTAATCTGCGCATCAAACCATATAAACAGTAACTAGGAATAGGCAATCACACATAAGAACACAAGATATAAGGTGGAAACCCAATGTGGGTGAAAACCATCTGCTGCAATTCGTCTCTATCTTCTTTTAATTAGAAACTTATTTTTACAATATTTCTGTACTGGTGCAGTCCCTTACCAGTAGGCAAGCTGCTACCTGCAGAGGGCTACGACCCTCTCTCGTTCTCCAGCTTCTCCTGGAAGGGAGCTATAACCCCCTTAGCTCTTGTACTAGCTGAAATAATAGTACGTAGGTGCTGACCTATAGAAGGCTACAACCTTCTCTTGTCTTCCAGGGACCATGTTTCATAAATTTTCAGACTGGATCCATGAATAATATTAATCAAGCATAAAGTATATCTGCATCAACCTATCTCTTTGCACAACCCAATACTGAATCAAACAATCACTTCTCTGTATGCTATACCTAGAAAACAATAACTGTAACCAGACCCCAATCCTAGACCCAGAACACTACAGCAATAAACAAAAATAGCTAAAACATATATCCAAGAGACGTACGCTACTTCAATGTGTACCACGTGCGTGCATACGCTTCTGAATCAAGCCCAACCTGCGTATACACAATTTACATTCACAGAAACAACGTGTATACGCGCCTTTGCTTCGCTGAACCTGCGTACAGATCTATAAAAGAAAGTTCACTCTTTTAAATATTCAGACATCAGTTATACCCAGATTTTCAGATTTATAGATCAAGTCATGCGCCAAATATAACAGATTAAAACACACAAAGGTACTACTATTCAAGTCTTGAGTTTTGACCCATCAATAAAACTTATCCATCTTCTTGCGCTCAAGTTCCTCCTTGATTCAAATTCAGCTATGCACCATTAACCAATCACCAATATTCCAGATCTTGTTATTTATCAGATATTCAATCCTTCCGTGAATGACTTTGCCAAATGATCTCCTCATTTTTATAGTCTTAGGCCTTACTCAAACCATGGTCCAAAACCATAGAGAACCAAAACCTGGGTTCAATACTTCAGACGCAATACCAAGGTCCAAAATACCATGGACCCAAGAATAAGATTTCCCACATGTACGCACTTTTCCGTGCATGAAAGTGCGTGTATACGCATATGTGACTTTCCATTAGCAATCCCATGTATATACGCAATCTGGTTAAGAGGAACCTGCGTATATTTAGTTTTCTTCCATTCTGAGAGCTTGAACTATGATCTGCCATTTGAGTGAGTTCCCATCAAGGACAACACCTGTTCCATATTGCCAAACCTGTGTCATAATGCAAACAGTCCCATTGAATAATGATTGTATGCTTGAGAAAATATCACACTGGCTTCCATGTTGTGTAAGATCTTCCTTAATCTAGGAGCTAGGTTGTTATTGAAGGAACTTGGCTATGATACTAATTGGTAAATACTGAGAGGGGGTGAATCAATATTATTGTTGCCCAAAATAAATTTTCACTTCAATTTTTAATTCCGGTACATTTATGGAATAAACAAAATACCATCACATAATTAAATGAACACATAGAACACCAGAGATTTAATGTGGAAAACCATAAAGTGAGAAAACCAAAAATAATTCTTTTCTTTAAATGATTGTTGTAGGCACCCACCTACATTTACATAAATTTCAAGCAACCACTTGTAGGGGATATATCTACCCTCTTTCTAATTTTGCAGTCTCCGACCCCTTGCAGACACCTATCCCCAAAGTTTAGTAGGAACCCACCTATTGAGAACACTAATCCTTAATTAGTGTTGTTCAATTGTTCAACTCTTTCCCTTCTTCACTATGTACCAACAACTATAATTTCTAGCAAATGAATTGTTTATATTATCCACATTACTCTTCTCACACATTCACTGATATATTACTCCGTCTGTACCCTTAGATCACCCTTCTTTTTATTATCTGATCTTCCTATTAACCTTTTCTTTCTTCACCACTTCAACAACCATGTCTATCGTTGTTTCACTTTTGTATTTATGACTTAGATCCTTCCTTTACCATGGGTATAGGTCCATGGTTTTACCCATGGAAATTCTTGCTTGACTGTATCAGTACATAACACCTTATCTGATGCAGGAGCATTTAGACCTAGTCAACAATGTGATGGTATGATCACATGTTGTGGCTAATAAAGGGTTGGAAGACAAGATATTAATTAATTTTATTAATTTAAATGTATGAGAGTGTTTTATTTGTTGTCAAAATCTGAGCAGAAAAGGGTATAAGTACCTGATTGATCCTCCCCGCATGGAGATCAGGAAAAGCAGTTAGATTATTTGGATTGAAGAGGATATGAGGGATTTCAAAGCTTAAATTAGCATTTGTTTGAGAAAAGGGTGGAGTGAAGAGATTATTTAGGGAAGAATGAGAGATTTCTGGATCTGAACTAAATGGGTTCATGAATCCGCATTTTTGTATAAATTGTAATCTTTTGGAATGAGTGAGGGGGTTAGATTCAAATGGAAAGATAGGATGGATGAGCAAGGGCAGAACTAAAACAGTAGAGTGTGATTGTTTCTTCTGTAAATATTTATCAATACGAATACAGTGTGGATTGTGTATTTCTTTGTGTAATTTAGTATTGGGTGTGTTTATAACCTTTAGTCTTTGGATTGAGGATCTGAGAATTACTGTGTTTGTTGATGCTCAAGATATAGGATAAGTGTGTGTGTTCTGTATATAATGCAGAAAACTGTTTGATGTGGATTATCCCTACCAGATTAATAGACAAAGATTGAATGAAGGAATGAATCATCATTGATCATAGGTTTGATCAATGATGATCTGTTTGTGAGAAGATCATAAGTGTTTTCTAATGAATGTGCATGCAGTTTAATACAGGAAACAAACCCGAAACATCAAAAGACTGAGTTGACTGATATTGTGAAGAAACCCCAAAATAAGTCAGGACCGTTCGTTGGCTGGCAGATCCGATGGTGGTCAGCAACTGCGGGGGGGTAGGAGTGTACGGACTTCTTGATCATGGCTGAAGCCGTGCACTCGCCCCTAGCCATCGATCTCATATTCAAACACTTAGGTCACAGCCGGTTTCAGGGGTTAAGCCTATTTTTAAACCATGTGCTAGTTGAAGTCCCACAAACCATAGATTTGATGGCCTCTTATATCCAATGGGTATCACATATAGAGTGATCAAACTTTAATTTCAAAAATGGATCCAAAAGTCTATACATCAAGGATTTATGTTCCTTATCAACTTTGTAAGAGTGGTCAACGCCGGTGGAAAAGTCAGACTCGATATGTTATCAATGCGGGTTAAATATATTTAAGATCCGATCAGATGCGGTCGAAGTGGGACCGGGCTCGTTGATAGGTTATGTCTTTGTTTTTTGTTGATCGGGTGTATAGTCGGGTTTTCTATTGTTTTGGGTTTCGACAATTTGATGGGGGTTTATTAAGATAAGTGAACAAGGATTTAATTAGTTTTAATTCCGAATTTATGAAAGGGTGTAACCTTGCTTCACTGTGGAGGTTATGTGGGCATAACTCATAGGTCCACATGGGATTTTTAAAGGATGTTAGTTACCTGGCATCATTATCTAACTTTGAATTCGTCAATGGTGCTGAAGTGCTTAAGATCCTTTTCTTTTGGCTCTTTTTTCATATGACCACATGTTGGATTGGGGGATAAACTTTAAAATTCAGTATCTGGAATATACATGTTATATAAAATTTCCTCATGCAATCTAGCATTCAGTCAATTTTGAACATGCTTTCTCTACTATATCAACATATGGGAGAATATACAAAAAGAACCTATGCACTAAGTCCCAAATCTGAGAGATCTGACATCTAGTGCCTTCTCCCCTTCGGTACAAGACTATACCACGAATTGGCTGGATGGAGAAGCCACTTTGTTAAACCTTGTGGTTTGTGCTAGATCTTAATATGGGAATCCATGATCTGGTCTTGACTGCCTCTACCAACTACTTGCTTGACTTGACCTACGAATGCTTGGATGGCATTTTTCCTTTGAAAGCAAAAAAATACAAAAAGTGTTGAAATTATTTAACACTGCAAAACCCTTTCCAAACCAACTTCTTGGCATGAATTTTGAAGCTTTCCACTTGATTTTCCATGTCACTACCACATCATCTGCTAGGTAGTTCCAAAGACACATGCAAAGTGATCGAGAATTGTTGTAATGCATCATGTCTCCAACCATCCTTTGAAGGGTTGTGATATTATATATTTAGTGTCTTGCATTTATATGTCAGTAGTTCTAATCAATAGTTTCTTTCATGGGTACCTCCTTTGAAGGGTTGTGATGTTATATATATGGTGTCTTGTGTTTATATGTTAGTAGTTCTAATCAATAGTTTCTTTCATGGGTGTAAGTGGATTTGTGAATTTGACATTTTGAATCGAAGAGTGAAATAATTTCCCAATCTAATTTTGTAGATGCGTGTTATTGAGAGTAAACAAAAACTAATTGGATGCAATCCAAATATTGAGAGTAAACAAAAACTAATTGGATGAAATCCAAAAGAAAGATGAGAAAAATGGATGTTTATAATTTATTTTAAATTAATAATCTAAAACTTTTGTAGTACAAATATCTAATGAAAGTGTACAAGTAATGACATAAAAATTAAGTTTAATTATGTCAAGCTTATCATTGTAAACTTCAACTCATGCCAAGGGTTACAAAAGTAAATATCACTTCCATATTTTGAGGGACATTAATAGTTGATAAACTTATTTAGATATCATAATTTTTTCTCTTTATTCATCATAATCCTCTAAATGCACATTATCATTTTCTTAGATTGCAATGCTTTTAAAATTGGCATCATATTAAAGTATATGTTGCATCATAATGATATCACTAATACATTTTTTTTGGTGCCAACTCACAAGTGCATAACTTTGATAACTTAATATGTCTTAGTCCTGACAATGAACCACACTGGATGGTTCGAAATGCGTAGACAAAAATATTTCATTGTGATTTTTACCGAAATAATTTCAATTTACAAAATATGGATCACAAAAGCCTGAATTAGAAAACATAACACATTGTTGATCTAGTGCCAATTAATGCTCAATCTAAAAGATGTTAACCCATTTTACATAATAACTCATTATGCCATGCATTTTTTTACCCAACTAAGAGGATTGATTTGTTGAACTTGTTGGTTGATAAAAGTTGAATAATTGTCATTTTGGATTTCATGTTTATAATCAGTTTGGACAAGGTTAATGCTTACCTTCGTTGATCAACTTCCAGTGCCCAAGAGACTAGTTAAATACATTCCTTATCTAATGAGTATGTCGAAAACCACTAAAAACTACCTCATTTGATGCATTTAGTCTTTCACTAACATATATTATTTCTCTTTAAATGATTTTGAAAAATAAAATAGTCTTATACAGAGAGGAGGAAGAATCAGACTCTACAATAGAAGAGGAATCAGAAGATGAAGAGCCACAAACTCCAGGTTGTGAGAAGATCAGTTTGAGAAAGAAGGCAGCCAGAAAGGTATAGTCCATTTGCTTTCTGTTCAAAATTTTCTTTATCTATCATTGATGATGATCCCAAAACTGTGAAGGAAGCAATAGATTCAGAGGATGGAAAACTTTGGAAAGAGGGCATGGTTGATGAAATGGCTTCTTTGCACAAAAATGAGGCTTGGGATCTGGTGGAGTTTCCGTCTAGAAGGAAACCAATTGACAACAGATGGGTGTTCAAGAAGAAGATGAATGTAGAAGGAAAGGTGGAGAAATACAAAGCTCGGTTGGTAGTAAAAGGTTATTCCCTGGTGTCGGGAATTGATTTTGGTGATATTTTTTCTACTATTTCCAAGGTAGCTTCTATTAGATTACTTTTATCTGTTGTTGTTGCTTTTTATTTTGGGGTAGAACAGATGGATGTGAAGACAACTTTTCTTCACGGGGATCTGGAAGAAGAGATCTACATGAAGCAACCTGAAGGCTTTACGGTGAAGGGTAAGAAAGAACTAGTACGCAAGTTAAAAAAGTCTCTGTTTGGGTTAAAACAGTCACCAAGGATGTGGTATAAAAAAATTGATACATTTATATGGGGACTTGGTTTCACGAGAAGCAAAGCATATAACTGCGTATATTTTAAATTAATTGGTGACCGTGTCATTTATCTGGTCTTGTATGTGGATGATATGTTGCTGGTTGGAAATGACAAAGAAATTATCCAGGATTTGAAGACCAAATTGTCCTCCAAATTCAACATGATATATCTTGGTGCTGCAAACGATATTTTAGGCATGGAAATTAACATAGATCCGGCAAAGAGGAAGCTTTGGTTAAATCATAGGAAATATGTCGAGACAATACTACAGAGGTTTAATATGTAGGATAGTAAACTATTGAAGGTTCCTATTCTTGTAGGAACCTTCAATAGTATCTACTGAACAATGTCCCTAGGCACAAGAAGAGGAAGAGGACATGTCCCATGTTCCATATGCAAGTGCAGTCGATAGCCTGATGTATACACTAGTTTGTACTATACCATATATTGCACATGCAGTGGGAGTATTGAGCAAGTTTATGTCAAAACCAGGGAAGGAGCAATGAACAACAATGAAGCAGGTTTTTAGGTATTTGCGTGGCACTAGTGATTATGGTTTGTGCTACCAAGGAAGACCATGCTTGGACAAAGTTTTGGACATCCATGGCTTTGTTGATGTAGACTGGGCAGGAGATCTCGATCAGAGTATGTGTTTAACCTATTTGGAGGTGCAGTCAATTGGATGAGTAAGAGACAATCTATAGTGGCACTGTCAACTACAGAGGACGAATACATGGCATATTCCACACATGCAAGCAAGGAAGCAATTTTGTTTATGAGATTGTGTTCAAGTATGGGGTTAGTACATCGAGCTATAAGGATAGACTGTGATAGCCAAAGTGCAATTTTCTTGTAAAGAACCCTGCTTATCATTCAAAGACAAAGCACATTGATGTTTAGTGTCAGGCCAGGAGTAACTCCAGTTTGGAAGAAAACTGATACAATTTATTTCATTAGGTAGCTATTGTTATATACAAAGAATGTGACTGCTCAATTCATCTTCTTGATGACTGTTCACATTCCAAATTCACCCAATCGCAGAGGATTAGGTGTCAACGTTCCCCCCTTAATATTAAGGGATGTTGGTGAGTCCAAGCATCATTCTGAACCTTTCAAGCTTTTCTCTTCCAAGCGCTTTGGTGAAGATGTCTACAATTTGCTCATTTGTGGAACAATGACGGAGATGGATTGTTTTGGCCTCAACATGATGTCGGATCATATGATATTTAGTATTGATGTGCTTTGTACGATCATGGAACTTTGGGTTCTTGGCCAACTTTATTGCAGAGGTGTTGTCAATCATGAGTGGAGTTGATTGTACTTGTTTTACCTGCAAATCTTCAAGAATTTTCCCGAGCCACACAATTTATTTCGTTGCTTCAGCTGCTGCCACGTATTCTGCTTCTTTTGTGGAATCTGCTGGAACTGATTGTTTGCGTGATCTCCAGACAGCTCCTGATCCAATACTCATTGCATATCCTCAAGTAGATACTCCAGTTTCTTTGTCTCCATCGAAGTTTGAATGAGAGTATCCAATCAAGTTGAAGTCGTCCACCTGTGTATACTTGATTCCAAGTTATTGAGTTCCCTTCAAGTACCTTAGAACTCTTTTTGCAGCAGACCAATGTCCCTCATAAGGCTTTTGCATAAACCCGGAGAGGATTCCAACAGCAAATGAAATGTTTGGTCTCGTAGTAGTGAGGTACATAATACTTCCTACAAGTTGTCTATACTTTGTTGCATCCTCAAATTCCTTTCCTTCAATAGATGTGAGCTTTAAGTTTTGTTCCGTTGGAGTAGAAAGAGGATTTCACTCTGTCATGCCAAATCAGTTTAACAAATCTCCAATGTATTTCTTTTGAGAAAGAACTATGGATTTTGGATGTTGGGTTAGTTCAATGCCAAGATAGTAATGAACACACCCCAAATCAATCATTTCAAAACTTTTTCCTAATTCTTTCCTTATGGATGAAATATAGCTTTCATTGTTCCATGTCATTAAAATATCATCTACATATACCACAATATATACAACTGTTTTGCCAAGTCTCTTGACAAACAAAGTTGCATCATCAAGATCAAAATGATTGAACTTGAGTTTCAGAAGATGCTCAGTTAGTTTTTCATACCAGGCTCGTGGTGCTTGTTTGAGGCCATACAAGGACTTCACAAGTTTGCATACTTTATGTTCATGTCCTTTCACAGCAAATCCTTCAGGCTGGGACATAAAAACATTTTTTTTTAGATCTCCATTCAAGAAGGCAGTTTTTACATCCATTTGATGGACTTTCCAACCGTTCTGAGCTGCCAGTGCAAAGAGTGTCCGGATGGTGGCCCATTTTGCTGTGGGAGCAAAAGTTTCCTCATAATCGACCCCTCCCTTCTGTGCAAAACCTTTTGCCACAAGCCTAGCTTTGTGCTTGTCAAG
>APFE030694565.1:120414-165446 GCA_000404065.3 Pinus taeda
GGTGAACCAATTTCCTTTGCCATTGAGATGGCTTACGAATGTGGAATAAATGATATAAAGAGGCTTATGGGTGAACCAATTTCTTTTGTTAGTAGGAGAGTTTCATATTCAGTATTCATATGATTAAAATCATATAGTTTTTAACTTAACTAAAATTTATTAAAACTATAAGAATTTTGAAATTTTTATTAATAAGGTGAGTTGCGAATCAAGACTTAGTATTCAATCTCTATTCATGACTCTCTCCACCATTCCTCCTGTATCCCGTGAAACTAGAAATTATCAATCCTCTTCATGATCCCCCTCGTTCTCTTTTATATTCCTTCGATATCCATCACCTCCAAATTGATCACCGCCTTCAATTTTCTGATGTCAGTCTCTCCCTTTGTTTAGAGACAGTGGAATTTTATTAAATGGAGTGTTTGGGTATAGTCTTTTAATTATCCATTTGGGTATAGTCATTTATTTATCTAATTTATAATTTATCATTATCTTGTTTTGATTTAAATTACTTTACTCATATGCTAATTAAATCACTTTAATTAAAAGTTAATAAATTACTTTATTTAATTTAGTTAGGTTAAATTATAAATTAATTACATTTAATTTATAATCCATTGCATATATATATATGTATGGTGGCATACCTATCAAATACCCTACTTGATATATTCATTATATTTTGGTGAGTTATGAATTTACTTCGATAATCATTTTATTACCTCAAACTTATAAACATCTTCCAATGTTAGCGAGTATGTGTACTAGTGCAGTACATGTGATACATGCATATGTAGCTATCATATGCATGTCTCGTAGGCATGTTAATATTTCTATGTTCCTTATAACTCGAGGTGGGTCATTACAAACACAAACAAGTTATAACATCTATGCATTGTATGCCAATAAGCTACAAAACCCATTATTCATATTATTAATATTATTAGCTACACTGCATCCTCCACACAACAAATTACCACTAATGGTTTTTATATTAATGGTTATTATAAGTATTAGTGGTTATTATATTAATATTAGCTTTGATTATGTTTTTGTGTTGGTATATCGATGTAACATGATGTAACATTATTTACTACTATTGTGTTATTACTTTGTTAAGCTATTACGTAATATCTCAAGTACAGTTTGTATTTGCATGTGTAATGTATTGAGTTATGGATGGTTTTCGAGAGTATAGGATGTGAATATAGTAATTAAGATTTTATGTGAAGCATTTGTGTACTGACGAGTTTTCCATGGTCTGGGGAATCAATTGCAATATTTGGTACTGACCCCTGTGTTATACTCCATTTTGTCGCATCTGGTTAATAGGCCTACAAAATAGATCAATCCATATTTATGAATATGCTGTCTTCATCCCTACACAAAGCCCTAAGCATGACCATTCCAAAATTTCTGAGTTTCTGGGATTAACTACTCAAAATCAAGTTTTAAGCCCCAACACATTATTCCCCTTTAGAGACTTGCGTTAAGAAATGGTTGCTTCCTTCTGCAAGAGCTTTGGTTAGCAGCAGCTTGTTCCTTGCTAGGGGTGCATTGATTCTAGAAATTTGGGAAAATTAAAAAGATTTCCAAAGCTTCCTCTTCCAGAAGCTTCCAGGGGTTGTTTTAACCATTTATATTGGATAAGAAGCTCAAGTCTTATTTGATCCTACCTTGGAGGCTTCACCTCTTATCCCTTAAGCTCATCCTCCCATCATAAGTGGATCTCAAGATCATTATGGTAAATCCTAAACTACCATCCATTTCCTATAAATTTACTGCCATCTACAACATTAGGGTTGACCTTTGGAGACTTATCATGCACTCACGCTGCTGCCTTGAATATAAGAGAGTCGTCATCTTCATGTATTAGGGTGACATTGAGGTGTTTATGACAAGGAAGGACAATTAAACTTGGGGATATCTCTACCATATCAACTAATATTATTGGTTGTAAACTCTCTCCTATTTCTATTAATACAAAGAGTGTCATGTTTTCCTATATGTGTTATGTTACATTTACATTCATGTATTTCAATGCCTTACTGATTCATTGAATAATGTAATTAAATTATGCTATGTAGATGTTGTGTATCCTTGGCTTGTTTTGGTTGCATGTGTAGGTTATAATTATATCAATCAGAGCTACGATTGGAGCTTACAAGCCAGGAGGAAAGTAAAGCTTGCGACGGATTCCAAGTAATCTTCTTTCCATTCTTCAATTTCTCTAAGGAAAACTCTATATTCTTTGCTTTCTGTTGTTCTAGATAAGTCCACTAGGTATAGGAAAGATACTTTTGTCCACAATCGTAAATTCCACATAACAACTTAGCAACTCCAATGGGGATCGTTTATTTCCATTATTGGTTTTGTTGACCTTAGCACTTGTTTTTGTTAGGTAAACATGACTCAGGATAGAGTCAAAGTTGACCAGGTTAAACAGTGATGGTTTTGGGGCACATGGTATTGTGCACCCATATTATTATGCCCGTGGTATTATATGTAATGGAGCTTATAAAAGGCTGGAAGGACTTCATTGTAATGCAAGACTTGGAGGTGAGCGGTGAAGGCTTACTTGGTCGGATTGGCCAGGGTCTTGGCCAATGCTAATGAGATCTTATTAGGTTGGGTTTTTCCCCAGATTTGGGGTTTTCCCAGATAAACATGTGTGTTTATGGTTGTTGCTGGTTATTTTCTTATATTTATTTTTCTCAATAATTATTTATGTTATGCAGTCAATTTCTTAACAACTGGTATTAGAGCCAGATATTGGCTTCAAAGGGATTCTTTGATGCCAGGGGTTTATAGTGCTTGATGAGATGAATGCAGTCTTTTTAAAGATCTGGGTCTGGAAAATAATGGTGCAACAATCGTATGTGAAAGAACCTCGAGGAGAATGTGTGGAAGATAGTGCCGTCAAGGATCGCAATGCATTTGAGATATTTACCACCGTGAGGCCACTGGTGCTGGAATCTACGAGGTTCTTGTCAGGCTCGCAATTGGAGAGGTTTGATAGAAGTTTTTGAGCAAATCAAATTGAGAGAGGATGGATCAGAATCGCAGTAGCAATAAACAAAAAAAATAAAATTAATGAAGTCAAAATTATTGCATGTAAATGGGTATACTACTGGTAAGGCATGTGTACCCCTCGGTGATCACCAATAAATTCTGGGTTAGACCTAGGTGATAGGGGGGATGTCGGGTTAACAATACCCCGGGTAAAAACTCTGAGGGGGGTAAGAGCTAGAGTGAGCGGGATTGTCTCACTTAGCAGATTTGGCTAGAGTTAGTCAAGGAACCCCAAGTCAAGTTTAAGGGGGGAATTGTTAGGTAAACTTGACTCAGGATAGAGTCAAAGTTGACCAGGTTAAACAGTGATGGTTTTGGGGCACATGGTATTGTGCACCCATATTATTATGCCCGTGGTATTATATGTAATGGAGCTTATAAAAGGCTGGAAGGACTTCATTGTAATGCAAGACTTGGAGGTGAGCGGTGAAGGCTTACTTGGTCGGATTGGCCAGGGTCTTGGCCAATGCTAATGAGATCTTATTAGGTTTGGTTTTTCCCCAGATTTGGGTTTTCTCGGATAAACATGTGTGTTTATGTGTTTATGGTTGTTGCTGGTTATTTTCTTATATTTATTCCTCTCAATAATTATTTATGTTATGCAATAAATTTCTTAACAGTTTCACCTCTTGAACTGACCTTCATTGCCTCACTCATATCTTGATTGACCCTAAGAAGATCCTTATCTGAGCTTGATTTGATTTTTTGTGTCGTAATTTGGTCGGATTTTCATCAGTGCTCCCCCAGGTTTGGAGACAAAGCGCTTTAGTGCACCCTAACCTTCTCTGCACCTGCGTTATAGAGCACTGGTGCCCATTCTGTACCTACGCTGATCCCTATTAGGTGCAAAAAATTGCTTCTTGTGCCTCTCTCTGGTCTACTTGGTTCCCACTGGTTTTCCTTTTGTTCATGAGTGTGTCTTGGTCTCTAAAAATCCTTCACTTTGTTTGTATTTGGTTTTAGAATCCTTTGATAAGAATTTGTTTGGATTTTTCTTTGTTCTTGTCAGTTAGATCATTAGAAAAAAATTTCTTGGCCATTAATTGTTTGAAAGAAATGATATTACAATCATCACTCTATATAGTTTCTTTTATCAATGATTTATCAAGCATCTCAGTTTCATTTTATCTGGAAATTAAGTGGGTCAAAAAGAAAAATCTCATCATTTTTCATTTTGCATTGCATTTAGGGTTTTGTGTGTGAAATTGGAAATTAGAATAGTTTCATTAGGGGAATTGACTTAACAAATTTTGTTTGTTGCATCTTGTATGCTGCATCACTCTTTGTTCTCTTCCCTCCCATACATAGATTTTCATTGAAAAGGAAATTTTATTTTGTCTTGCTAGATTGCATCTTTAGGATAGTTATGTGAAATTCATGGTGAGCCTTGAAAATCGAAACATAATTCAAGATAAAATTTAAAATTTGTTGAATTAATCTTATGGAGAATTTGAAACATTAACACAAACATCCAGAGGTCTAGGTTAGAGACATGTTCCGATGTTCATAAACATAGGAGCTGTCATTTTTTTCCAGCATTGCATTTTGGGGGTGATATCCCGTTCCACATACGTAAGTGTATCAGACCATTCTCCACGTACCTTCAGGTATATCAGATGGTGCTCAATGCATTAAAATTATATGGGAATGATCTTATCGTAAGGTTACATATTAGACAACACTAACATAGACTGCACTTCCACGTACCATCGAGTATATTTTGGAAGTCCACACTAGGTTTTTATCCTCACCTTAGGTAGCTGAGTCGGCTGCCTTGTACAATGTGATACACCGAACACAACATTTGGGGATATTTCTTGCCTATACGTAAATCCTTGGTTCTCCAAGGAGGTGTATTACAGTTTAGAGTTGCTTGGTAAACCTTTATGCCCATATTACACTTTTTTATTTATATTTTTTTGTTAATTTTTAAAATTTATTAAACCAATGTGGAATAACAACACCCTCCACTCTTTCGTTTACGTAGAATGAAAAATGAGCATCCTCTTCCACTCGAGGCAATTCTTGGCCATCGTCAGAAGAAAAAAAGTATACAAACTATTGAATGTAGTACTTTGGGAGCTACAACTTATGGTCCTCCACCTGAAATAGATCTACTAGGATCATCCATTTCTGTGAGTATTGAACCCAAGATTAGTTCTTCATTTGCTAGTGAGTCTGACACATCGAAACAGAAGCACATGAAATTTCATTACATGAGGTTATTGAACCCGACTATATTGAATCAGAAGAAACACAACCTAAGGTTATACAACGTGAGGCACCTCAGTTATCTACACTTGTTAATTCAAGACCTTCTTCTTCTCTTCCTTTATCTCAGACCCAACCACACCTATATATCTTGGAACCGATTGTGAACCAATTCCACCTAGTCTTGTGACTATTGAAGAGATTCCTCAAGAAGAGACTTGACCCTCCTCTCCTATCCATTTAGGAGAGAATCATTTGTATTAGGCCCATCCTTTTCCTTCTTCTCACACTCCATTACAAATCCTTCATTTGGTTCATTTCCTTTCAAATCACCCTTGAGTTTCCCTCCGCAATCCTCTTTGGGACAATTAACCATGATTGAATCTGCTATGTTTTCTCAACCTGTATCTACTACTATGACTAAGGAAACCCATGTTGCAACTTCATCCATGTTTGTAACATGGCCAGAGACACATTTGTATCATGGCCTGTCCGTCCCGCCTAGTTACCAATCATTGTTTGGTAACTTTTCTGGTGGGAGATCCAATCCATGGAATTCTCCCATGTCATCCTCTTTTGAAATCCTATCTAGCACTTCTCTTATGAGAACTAAACAATATACTCTTTATTATCTATATACACCTACAATTCAACAATAGACTAGTGCTTATGTGAGTGGGTATGGACACCTACAATAACCTAATCCATTTCCTCTTAGGAACCCTCCTCTTGGGGTGAAGTTGCCTCCATATTTCCTTCCTCTTTCGGTCTGGGGGAATCCTGTTGGAGGAATATTCCATCTCCTCATCAAATATCATAGATTAGTGCTCAACCTTATTCGAATCCTCCACATTCAAGAATGGCTGCTAAGTTTTGGCAACCTACATTGCCCATACAACCTGGTTCAATTGTGGCTTCATCTCTACTCTCTCAACCTGTTCCATATGCATCTCAGATTCCTACTCATCAAATTATACCCCAACCTATTCAATCTCAAGTGAATGTAACGCAAACTTCATAGGATGCATCTTTAACTCAACCTATTCTACTAGTATCTAGAACCTCTCAAGTCCCATTTACCAAAGCTCTTCAAGGTATCTTAAAACCTTCATTGATTTTTCAAGATATTCCTCAACTTCAAATGGGTCAGAATGCATATGGTATGTCGTAGGCACAACCTAACCAACCTTATATTTGGATGATGCAAAATCCCACAGGGCAACCATATCAACCGTATCAAGGTATACCTCAAATTCCTTACCATGGTTAGCAAATCCAAACCCATTTGTTTCAACCCTTACAAGGTTATCCTGGAGTTGGGAAGAAAGATTATGTGTATCTCTGTTATCATAATCCTCCCTATCCTAGAGAGCAGATACTTGTTGCTCAGACCATCCCATCTTACCCAGGGTATCCTCCACTAGGCCTCAATAAGCAGTTCTCATTCGTAGCAACTCTTGAGTTTCCAAATCTGACCTGGATTACCAATGATCCAATTTCCCATTGTCCTTGGTGGCCGATTATTCCCACAAAAATTCCAAATGATGTCACTAAATTCAATGGAAATCCTGGAGAAGACCCATCTACACACGTTATGACTTATCATTTGTGGTGTGTTAGAAAATTATATATTAAAGAGAAATGGAACACATAAAATATTGCCGAAACATAAAAACATAAGACACATAAAACAAGAGAGACACAGATATACGTGGTTCACCCAATTTGGGCACGTCCATAGAGAAACAACCAGTCCTTCAGTTTATATTATCCAGCAAAATGAAGAGATACAACCTACAACAGATCTACTGTAATTCCCTATTCGCTCGCACACAATCTCCTCTCTCTTTCTCGGTCAAAATACACATATGCATAACCATAATACAATTCCCTCATATATAGCAAGGGGTTTCCTTCTAGGGAAAAAAACCTTAAATTAAAAATAACTTCTACCATCAGATCATCCACCTAATGAAGGACTCAGATTGACTATGAAATTATAATATTTTACAAGGCAAATTTACATCTATTTTTAGCTTCGGGGGCACTGCCCCCGAACCCTCGCTAGAGGGGGGCTCATAAAAATTGTTTTCGCCCCCCTTGGACCCCCTTACCGGGATCAAACGGGCGGCATTTCCACCCCATTACAAACTGGGGTCCAATGAAACTATACCTCTAAATAAAGAAGATAATCAATCTCCACACCCAACAAAAATTCCCAGTGATATCCCTAAATTTAATGGAAATCCTAGAGAAGATCCATATACACACGTTATGACTTATCATTTGTGGTGTTCTCCGAACTCTCTCAATGATGATTCTATCCATTTACGTCTTTTCTAGTGCACACTTACTAGTACAAAAACAAAATGGTATATTGAACTACCACGAGTTTCTTTCGATAATTTCAATTCCTTAGCTACCACATTCTTAATTCATTTTCAGTTAGCCATTCGATATGAGACTGGAACTAAAATTTTAACCAATTTCAAACAATCTGATTCCACTCACATTTCTGATCACATTCATGAGTGGTGACATCGCTATCGTTTGGTTAAATTTTTTTTCCTGATATGTTGTTAGATGAATGGTTTATTAAGTTTCTGTTACCATCCATAACAGAAGACGTCACTAAAGGAAGAGTTGTGACTGAAGAGAAAGTAATTTCTCATGCCCAATATCTTGATCTTATTTATACCGAATCCAACATGCTCTATGATAAAATACCAAATGCTCTGTGACCTTCCAATATCATTCCTCAACCTCCCAGTAAAGAATCACATGTCATTGATGGCATGATAGGTTATTCTAGCCAACAATCAAAGAGTAAACCATTTGGTTCGACTTTTGTTGTGGCTTCCAAAAAACCTCCATGCACTACTCTTCTGAAGAAAAGCAGAAACCTTGTTGTCCATGCTTAATTTTTAATGAGGAGAATTTCACTCATGACTATCCACATCGGGCGGAAGTAAATCAATTCCTTAAGTCATCCACTGGCCCCGTTGTGTTGATAGATCTGTTGAAAATAGCAACAAGAAATGTTAAAAATAACATCAAGTAAACCTAATTTAATTTTTCCTTGAATTAAATTGGGAATAAATTTGTAATTCCACATCTCATGAAAACTTGTAATAGTAGTTAATTTGAATTAGTTGGCTCACTTAATTCGAGTTGAGGTTCTAACTAGAGTCATGTAGAGTGTCTCCTACAATTAGGAGCACTAGTTGAGTTTATTTTGAGTTGTAATTATTTAATTTAGTCTAATTAAGTTAAAGTCAGTTAAACTAGGTCCAATTGATGTAGGAATTAGTGGGAGGTCCAATAGTGTGGTGTTTCCTGCAGTAGTGGGATGCTACCTGAAGTGCAGTGTGGTGTTGCTTGCAGTGATCAACCAGTAAACTAAATATTCACTCATAATTAACTCATGCATGTTAGATCAGAGAAAGACCCAGTTGAGATTGGAGTTCATGGACAATGTACTATCAATTTTAAAATCATCTAAATTAAATCGATGGTGCATGCAATTAGAGAAAGGTCTATGAGGATTGCACAATTCATTATTGAGTAATTTCCCCATTAAATAGGGTTTAATAACAAAATGGAACAACACAAGGAATTAGGAGCGTGGAGGCTTGGAAATTTGGCTAAGTATTGGCCAAAGGAAGTCAACTAGGCAAAGGATAGAAAATACTTGTGTAGGTTGAGCTCAAGGTTGAGAAGAGAATATTGTATTCATCTAGATTATTTGACTAAGATAATATGCAGATAGTAGGGGTTTTTAGTTGTGGATTTTCCTAGAAAATCATTGTGTTATGTGTGATTGAATTCTTTCTCTTATCTGCTTCGTGATTTCATTGATCATTTATTGTTTCTGCTAATGAGTAGAGTAGATTCAAGTCAATTGTTTTAGCACATTACAATTTGCAGTTTGAATATACAAGGAATTTCTATATGGTATCAGAGTTGAGATCACTATAGAAGAGGAGAATTCGATTTTGTCTTTTGCAGGAGAAATCGAATTCACATTATCATACTTCAAAGCTAGAAGGATGTCATTCTATGGATTGAGACTCGAATATGCCCTTGAGGGTAGTTCAAACTATATTTCTTGGAAGGACAGAATGGAGGTAGGGTTGGAAGACAATGGGATTAAGAAATTCATAGACAAAGATATTCCTAAGCCAGTAGATGCTCAAGATCTAGCAGAGTGGAGAAAGTGTGTGGCAAAGGCGAGAAGGATTATCCTAGAAGGAGTTCGAGCTTATATTGTCTCAAACCTACATGGTAAGGAAAATCCATTTGCAAGGTGGAAGGCCTTGACAGAACTGTTTCAAAAAAACAGTGACCACAAGAAGCTAGCACTAAAGGACAAGCTTAGAAAGATCAAGATGGAGAAGGGCGACACAAAAATTAAGTACTTAAACAAGTTCACGCAATGTGTAGATCTTCATCCAAGATCATCCTGACATTGCGTGAACTTGTTTAAGTACTTCATTTTTGTGTCGCCCTTCTCCATCTTGATCTTTCTAAGCTTGTCCTTTAGTGCTAGCTTCTTGTGGTCACTGTTTTTTTTAAACAGTTCTGTCAAGGCCTTCCACCTTGCAAATGGATTTTCCTTACCATGTAGGTTTGAGACAATATAAGCTCGAACTCCTTCTAGGATAATCCTTCTCGCCTTTGCCACACACTTTCTACACTCTGCTAGATCTTGAGCATATCCTCATGTAGATCTTCATCATATCCCTATGACTGATAGAGACTACAAGATCCATGAAACATTTTCTGAGATCGACCTCTTCGAGATGTACTGCTGGCTCGAATATAAATACATTGATAAATAAGATGATATCCAGTTGTGGGAGTCAAACCTATGTCATTACATATTTCCTCGTACCCACAACACTCCTAATTTCATTAGAAAATTCCATGCCTCATATTTTCCAAGCCAAAGGGCCATAGTCAATCCCTATGGAAAAATTCTATTCACCATAACCCCTCAGGCTATTGATCAAATGATCCAAGCCCCCATAGTCAACAATAGCACCCCATTTTCTTATGAAGCTCTAGTTGAAATATACCAAAAATTAGACTTTGTTAAGAGAGCCCAAACTCTTGAATTATTCTTAACACAAGATGATGTATTACCAAAGAAGAATCCTCCCTATCCCTCATCCATATTCCCTGAGAGAGCCAAGCAAATAATAACTGTCATTTCCTACCTCCTTGGCTACTACTCTAACCAATTGGTAGATGAGGCCATTATAGGAATTTTATCCATCTTTTCTAATGATGCTAAGCCCTCAACTGTGGTCAATTTCAACCATTTCCTTCCAGAGTCTATTCATCAACAACTGGTCAAGTTTCCCATAGAGGAGGTATTAAAATATGCCTTTGTCTTAGTCTACATGTTCCTATCCTTTCAAGGGGACAACATGAACTTGTCATTGCAAAAGCTGGATGAGAAAGGAAACCAACAGTCGGTAATTTTTTGGACCAATATGGTTAAGAAAGAGTAGAAAGAATATACTTACAAACATTTTACTGAGATGTTTGTCCTTCCAACCATAAACCTCCTAAGCAATAGAACTGAACGAAGGATTAGTGAAGAAATCAAAAAGGTCTTGTAGCTGTCAGAATAGGTACAAATAAGAGATTGGTACTTATATGAGAATTACACAGAGATAAGGATTTTTGGATGTGAGCTACCACCATATAATCTACCAAAATTCCTTCCAATGAGGATTTTTTCCTTAGAATACATCAGGCAGATGATCAAAATGGATGAAGTCCACTTTGTTGCTGCCAAGAAAAAGTCTCAATTTAAGATAAAATACAGGTTGGCCCATTCATTTGCAACAATAGAGCAACATGTCAAGAGGTTGATAAACTCCTTAAGGAAATGCAGTTTAATCTTAGCTTTACCTAGTCCTATGATCTATTAGGGATAATTTCTAGATTAAGGGTAGAATTCAAGTCTACTCCTTATTTTCACACACCTAGGCCAAAGATAGAAAAATATAAGAATCAGCCAGAGTGGGTTGAGAAGACATTACAAGAGGTAGAAGAACAACAGGTCTCCTCATCAATAGTGCAGAATCCTACAATGAAAGAAAAAACAGCCAAGAGGAGTAGAGAGGAAGAGTCTCCTTTGGGGACTGATATCTTTAATGAGGGATTTAAAATCATGTACAGAAAGAAGGCTAAGCTTAGCTCCAGACTAAGACTTAACAAAGATTCAGAGTAGCAAACTCTCATCACCACTAATGAGCCTCTTATATCTTCATTAGTGGGTGATCAGTCTACACAGTATCCTACCACCTCCATGACCTCACAAGAGAAGCAACAGATTATGCACACAGGTACATCTACTTCAAGCGAGCCAGAGAAGAACATCATGGATATATTCAAAGAAATAAATGTCAAAAATGAAGCCTTGAAGATAAACACATACAACCAATTTTGGAAACAAACCTCTGGTGCCCAAAGCAGGCTACTCTCAACCTTTGGCTTAGAGAAAGGGAAAATGCAGATGGCATTCCTTCAGGCACAAGTTCCTTAGCCCAAAGGAGCATCAGATTATAATAAAACATCTTTTGAGTTTGATGTCAAGGAAATACATCCCATTGACCAAATGGAGATGCATACACAGACTGGAGAAATGATCTTCTTTACTGTAATTAGTACAACTATGACCTTGTCCAAGCTGCAGGTCACACTAGAAAATGTTCAGTCACAGTTAAAGATGGAGAAAGTTTCAACTCTTGCCAAAGATACCAAGATTAAAACCTTGGAAGATTTGGTAATCAAACTATTTTATGATCTTGCAAACATCAATGCTGCAGAGGAGTTGATCAAAAATAAGAATTTGGATATAGCAGCACTATGGAAACAATTGAAACTCCAAGCTATTGAAGATCCTCTAGCCAAGGATATTTTAGAAACAAAAACAGAAAAGGTAGACATGATGAAACTCATCATGGAGCAGACTGCTCAGCTGAAACAGATGGAGAAATTAATCAAGGAAAAGGAGAAGGTTTCTAAATAGACTGCTCCTTTAGAAGCACTTCCTATCACAGTCATTTCAACTGCCATATCAACTACCACCAGTATAGGAGAGGATGCAGACCAGTTGGTTAGTGCAGTTCAAAATATGTCCCTACAGACTGAAGAGATTAAGAAACTGCAAGATCAAGTAAAACTATTAGAGGATCATCAAAATAAGTGTGACATTTTTCATGCAGCAGAGCTACAGAGAGCTCAAAATCAAGATGAGGCATGGAAGAAGTCAACCACTAAGTCTTCCATTGGCTACACTCTTGGCAGTGTCAAAGAAATTATTTGGAACAACATCATAGAGGAGATTTATGAAATATGGCCATGTATCCAGATCATTTTTGAGCAAAAGGAGTTAATGGAAAAGGCAAACCAGACAATTGCCAATATAAATGCTCAACTGGGAGATATGCCTTCTATAACCAACAATATAATAAGGTTTCTCAATTCTAAGAACAGGTACGAATTGGATGATCTAGGAGTGGATGATAGGACTGAAAGCATTCTAGAGGTAAAGAAATTCCTGACTAAAAAGAACTTCGTAGTACAGTTAACTGAGAAGTGTCACACTTTGGAAATTGCAGTTAACATATTTTTCACAAGAATTGATGCATTAAACAAGAAAGGTCTTCCATCCCTGTTTGTCATCAATGATAAGCTAATGACCAAGGAGTATTACTTGAAGAAGCTACAGGACATTGCCAAGGACATAGCCAAGTCCTCCAACATCAAAGGTTCCATGACAGGTAGGGCATTCTACGAGGCCATCAGTAACATATGTTTTATTCAGAATGAGATAAAACATATTTTTACTGTAAAACCAACTTTTGCCAAGTATACTGAGGTAGATGAGATCTACCGTAGAGTAACTAAAATATCAATTCGAAATTAAGAACAGTGGGAGAAGCTGTGCGAATATCAACATTAGAGGATAGATCAGTTTTTTTCCAGCGCAACACCAGAATAGTGGCTACTCAACAACAACTTTCCATCAAAACAGGGCCATATGTGCAGATTCATTCTTTTTGATCGAATTACTTTCCTTTCAATTATTTTTAAGAAATAATAGCATGCCTTGTCACTCAAGCATTTATTGTAATATTTTGTATTTTTGTTTAAATACTTCATTTTGTCGAAGTATTCAGGCTTGCACCCTTGAGCTAGTTACCAGATAGATTTGTACTAAGCTGTAGCATTTTTGATTGAATAAAAGATTCTAGATTTACTTCATATGGCTTGTCTCTCTGTGAGTTATTTTCTTATGCTTTTTTTTTTTCATTATGTATTCCTCATATAATTTATTTCATTTACAGTCATCCGATTGAAAATTTAATTGAATTTCAGTTTCATTTTGAATTTGCTGTGAAATTGTAGTTTAATTAAGAGATTAATTTACATGATTGTCTGTTCTTGTAAATTCCTCTTTGAATTTAAATTGCACAATATTTCTGAAATGACTTGATTATATTTTGTTAATTAAGAAAACACAGTTTTCTTAATATTTGCTTATATATGGTGAAAAGTTTAAGGCACCTGTGAAAAAGTAGTTCACCAGTCATCCAACCATTAAAATCAAACAAAATATTTTAGATGCTTTGGCATAGTCAATTGGCCTTAGGTTATCTCAAAGGAAAACACCCAGACAGAGTCACTTCAGGAACACAAGCATCGCTCCGCTGCCAGCGAGCCTGGACAATACCCCGATGGAGTTGCTTGCTTCACCTCTCTACACAAGACACCTTTCTCTTCTTTCACCTTTATTTTTTTTTTTTCATTTTTCATTTTTTTCAGAGAAATGTGCATATGCACTTATTTATTTCATCAAGCAAAAGAGGGAACCCGACTTCTTGAGAACATAAGAGGTTGTCCCTTTAGATAAGTATGTTATATATACCTTTGACATACTTGTTAAGGGTTTCCCACTCACCTTATTCTACTTGAATGAGCTGACAAGGGTTAACCGAATATAGAAAAACCGATTAGAGTACGCGTTACTAGTTAAAAGTGCAAGCGTTGTGTTTTCACCAAGACTCACTCTGAACATAATGTATTTTCCATCAGGTTATCATCGATTGAAGACAACAAGGTCTTCATAAAGAGACAGGACAACATATAACGAATTGTTGATAGTTGTACAAGTCCTCTTGTACTTCACCTTGCCTGTCTCAAGAGCCAAACACAGATTCATGTGAAACTAATCCTATGGATGCATAACAAGCAAGGAAACAAATAAGCAAAGGAAAAAAGTAAACGAAAGCAACACAAGAAAGGAAAATATTCTGCAAAGTATACTGCTCCATCAACATTATCAGTGAAATCTTCAAAAACATATTTTCTATGAGTCATATGACAGATTGCTCCTGAATCAAGCAGCGAATCATTTTTCCAGGAAACAAGTGAAGTATTAAACAAATCTTCATTTACTCCAATGTTACATTGTGCCTCAACATAGTGAGCGGATTCAAGTGCTTTACCTTTGTCTGTATCATCAGTTTTACCTTTCTGTTGGTTTCTTCTCTGCTCAATTTTGTCCCATGGTAGCTTGCATGTAGAGGCATCATGTGATCCATTTCTTTTGCAGCGAATACAATGTAAATCTGCCTTTCCTCCTTGAGAATGTCTGCCCCCCCCGCCTCTGAAATATCTTCCTCTTCCTCTTCGTCCACCTCTTCCTCTTGTAGAATCTCGAGCATAATGTTTTTCTTTATGAGCAAGGCACACAGTCTCTTCAGAAGATTCAGGGGTTATCTTCTTTCCAAAAGCTTTTTCTCTTTCAGCAAACTTTTTCACAAGAGAGTCAAAGGTCACATCTTTGAGATTTCCATTTGCTTGCAAAGACTCAAGATAATTGGAGTAAGTAGGATAAAGTGCCTTGAGAAAAGAAATGAGAGGGATATCTAGCTCAACCTTAGTGGATTTGATATCCTGCATTATAGACTTTAGTTCAGATGCAAGAGCAAGAGGATCATTATTTTGCAGTTCAAGAGTGAAGAGTTTAATCATGAGTTGGACAACTTCAAGTGCAGAATGTGAGTCATAGAGTTCTTTCAGCTTTTTTAAAGCTTCAAAGGCAATGGAATATGATGAAATATGGTGACTCACCTCTTTATTTACAGATGCTACGATTAATGCATACGCTTTGCTGTTCTTGTTTTCCCAAATGGCAAGCTCTTTGTCTGAGGTAGGCTTTTCTGGGTCACTGTCTCCTTCCTCGACACACACTCCTTTCCACAACTCATTGAAGATGAGAGTGTGTTGTATCATCCGGGACCAATCAGCATAGTTCTCCTTGCCAGTGAGAACTATTCCTACCATAGAGATGATTGAATGCATTCTGTAAAAAAAAACTTCTGCTGATATACAGTGAAATTGTACTCAAAAGGGAAAAAAGATTTCAAATACTTTTATGCACTATGTTTCTTCAAATACCTCCAATGTTTATAAAATGATCCTCATATAATACATCCAACATATTCCATCCATTCAACACATTCAAATATCTACAAACTCAGTTCATAACGTAGTCAAATGAAAACCATAATATATATATATGTTGGTCAATGTATATCTTTTTACGCATAGACCCACAACGCACATATCACCACAACGCACAACTTTAATATATAAACCACAATGCACATACAACACACAACTTTAATATATATAAGCCACAACGCACATATAAACCACAGTAACATTTATTTATTTTACACGCATTAATTCTGATTGCAGGCCTGCTACCAATACCTAGTCACTGTTTACCACAAGCCATTTCAAAAAGGAGCACTGCACCACCATCTCAAATTTCCTGGGGCCGAGGCATTGTTTCACATCGCCCAGAGGTCATATTTGGTAACTTCTTTATGCAGGCCCCCGGGATTCGATCCTGAGACACCCACTACACCAAAACCCACAGGTTAAGGATGCCTATTTCATGGTTATTGGACTGTGCGTTAAGGCGTTGGTTCGAATCGCAGACTCGGTAGATTGGAAAAAGAAAATGAGCTTCAGAATTACAAGCGCAATGTTAAACATATATCGATAGGTGAATTAGAGTGTTAAAGATTTGGAGGCCGAAAGAAGGCGAGGGGATATACTACCAGTGTCAGCATATTTTGGACTCAGCTTTAGGAACTTCCGTAGAACTCGACCGGGCAGCGCCACCACTTAGAACGAGCTCTCGGTTCTGTGTGTGATCATAGTAGTCATCGTGCCATTAAGGGCCGTTACCAAATTCACCATTAATCTCTGCGCTATGATAGTCCTGAGCCTCGAAACTGCTCAATAGAGAATCAACCAATGTTATGCGAAAGTGTTAATGCAAACGTTCAAAGGTGGCCTGTACTGATGGACAAAAGGGTATAATGAAAAGAGCAACGTTCAACAGTGATGCTACTGATGGACGGGCGGGGGCAGCGCATTATGAACATAAACGTTTATGCACAGTTCCTGAGATTCTATGCCCTCTTCAGTTGAATACGCTTAGAGTCCATAGATAGAATATGTCAGGGCAGCGCAGGTGTGGCAGAGACGTAGGTATGGCAGAACGCACGTATGGAGTTACAAAGACATAAAGACTAAACAGGGAGATGGATTTGATACCATGTCAGGCCAGGAGTAACTCCAGTTTGGCAGAAAATTGATATAGTTTATTTCATTAGGTAGCTATTGTTATATACAAAGAATGTGACTGCTCAGTTCATCTTCTTGATGACTGTTCACATTCCAAATTCACCCAATCGCAGAGGATTAGGTGTCAACATTTAGTATCACTTTGTGAGGGATATGGTAGAAGACAAAAGGGTGTTTCTGGTAAAGGTGGACACTTTGAAAAATATTGCAGATGCATTGACAAAGTATTTGAGCACTGAGAAGTTCTCTTGGTGTAGAGAAACAATGAGCGTTGCAGGTCTGGATCAATGACTAAGCTCTCCTGTGGAAAGAAAGCAACAAGTGGGAGAATCTTGGGTTGTGTTATATTATTTCCATGACTAGCCCCAGTAGTTAAGTTGGTGGGTTTCTGCGCCCCCTTCGTTGCATCGGGCGCCGCAGGGGGGGGTCACAAGGGGGTTTGAGGGGGGCGGTAGCCCCCCTCTACAGGGTCCGGGATAGTGCCCCATGATTTTTTTTGGACCCTATATTTGGTGGGTAGACCTACCTATGGTTTTGTGCATGGATTTCGCACATGGTTTTGGGCATGATGGTTTTCAGTCCATGGTATTTTGTAGATCTGGTCAAGGGAACTATGATTATGTTCTAATCCAGGGTTAATGGATTGGGGTTTATGGATGCTTCAATATGTATATATATGTATTGTAACATTGAAATGAACATAATGAAAAATCAATCTGGTAGTCCCGGTTTTGGGATCTAGGGGAAAATATCTGCGTATATTTGTTTTATGTGTTATGCTCTCGCCATTGTTTATTTTTGGTTTTTAGAATTCGTATGCAGGTAATTTTTGTATGGGGTTAAAACCTACATTGGTATCGTATTTTAATTATCCATTTGGGTATAGTAATTTATTTATCCAATTTATAATTTATCCTTATCTTGTTTTGATTTAAGTTACTTTTCTTATGTGTTAATTAAATCACTTTAATTAAAAGTGAATAAATTACTTTATTTACTTTAGTTAGGTTAAATTATAAATTAATTACATTTAATTTATAATCCATTTCATTATATATATATATATATAATGGTGACATACCTATCAAATACCTTACTTGATATATTCATTATATTCTGGTGAGTTATGAATTTACTTCGATAATCATTTTATTACCTTAAACTTGTAGAAATTTTCCAATGTTAGCTAGTATGTGTATTAGTGCAGTACATGCGATACATGCATATGTAGCTATCATATGCATGTCTCGTAGGCATGATAACATTTCCATGTTCCCTATAAATCGAGGTGGGTCATTACATACATCCCTCCTTCAGAACACTTCGTCCTGAAGTCAAGGTTTATTTAGTATATTAGTAATGGTTTTAGCAATTAGTAGAATCATATAAGGATCATGTCTCATGCTTAAATACTTATTTAATGTGATGACATGCATTTTTTTTGTTTTAACATTTATAGATTTTACAATCTTAATATTCATGCTCTTCCCTAGTCGGCCTTCGAAGCTATTCTAGAATAATCCTGTCCTTCTTAATATCTTCTGCTCCCATTGTATCCATCCTTTACTAGAATATGCCATGGTTTCAGCTATACTGACCTAACCATTCATAGACCCCAAAGGTGAAAACATCAACTATATCGACCTTATTTTCCAGTAGGCATCCGACACTCATCATCACATGTCTAGGGGAGCATGACTAGCACAATCCTCCTCTAAGTCCAGGTTTTGGAGGATAAACAGTGGGCAACACCTCCATCCCTCCTAGTAGGACCAGGGTCAACACCCTATTCTGGAATCTCATTGAGTCTCAAATGTTCTTGGAGTTTTGTCATCACATGGTCGGTTTGGTAATGATATTATCTACAATGTAAACACTTATCCACACATTATAACATATGCATCAATATGTTCAAAGTAATTTGTATTCAAATAACATTTTTTGCGCATTCCAAATGTGTTTCTATCTATGATATTGATCCTTGAGTTCATATAACATATTTGGCTATGTTTAGCCAATTCTTTTGTAAGTTTGCTTTCATATTAAGTAGTCAAGTGTAGTCATTCTTCTATTTCCATCTCATCATAATAAAATTATAGACATCATATTTGTAATATAAAACATAATTCATACCAATTTCCATGTACACACAATGTTAAGCAAATAACATACTTCATATTTGTACCTGTGTATCAGTGTTGTTAAGCAAATAACTTGAAATCATTCTTACATGTAACCTTTCATAGTTATAGAATAATTTAAAAGGATAGTCTTAAGTATCTAGCCAAAATAAAGTAAATATATACAAATAAGGTTTTTAAGTGCTTCAAAATCAAAATAAGTTGGGGTGTTTTTGGTATATGGTCTCTGTATCTTCCCAAGTAGCTGATCCAGGACTATACTTGTCCCACTGAACCTTAATCTTGGTCTACCAGGTGGTTCATGAGTTGTTGAATCCTATGTTCCAGTATACATAATGGTTCAACCAAAATGGTTCCCTCGGCTGATACTTACAATTCAATTTTATGCAAGTGGGGTGACAGTGCAAGAAGATGGGTGACAAGTCCAAGTTTTTTCAGAATTTTGATTGGTACAATAAACTGGGGCGAAAAATTTGTTCTTTTTCCAAACTGGATGCCTAAATGTCCTGTGAGAATTAGCATAACTTTTATGTTTATCTTGTGCCTCCTTCAATCATTGCCTAATTTGTTTTATTTGTTCCTCCATCTCTTGAACTAATTTTGGCCCTACTATCCCTGGTCTTATAAACTGCCCCAACTTAGCGGTGTCTTGCAAGGTCTTCCATATAATTCTTTAAATGGAGGCATTTTCACTGAACTATGGTAACTGTTGTTATGTGCAAATTCAACCAAGGGAAAGTACTTTTCCTAGTGTTTTTGTTGATCCATAACGTACATCCTCAACATATACTTTATTACTTGGTTCACTCTATGTGTTTGTGCATTAGTCTCTGGATGATAAATTGTACTTAAATTTAGTTAAGTTCCTAAGGCTGACTGCATACAAGTCCAAAACCTTGAAGTGAATCATGTATCCCTATATGATATGATGTTCTTAGGAACTCCTTGAAATCTAATGATTGCGTTTGTAAATACTCCATCTATGTCAACAACTTCATAAGTATCTCTTACGGGAATAAAATGGGCATTTTTCATTAATTTTTCTACCACAACCAGAATGGAATTATGCCTTTGTGGGGGTAAGAGGTATCTGAACGATAAAATCCATAGAAATTACCTCCCACTTAATCATAGGAATTTCATGAGGTTGTAGGAGACTTGCTAGGTGACAATGGTCAGCCTTCACTTGATGACATTCAAGACATTTTGCAACAAATTGCGCAATATTCGCTTCATGCCTACCCTAAAAGAAGAGTTTCTTTGTATCAACATATATTTTATTTACACTAGGATCTGCACAATATAATTCTCTGTCTCACTTTTAAATACCAACTATCTTCCAAGAGATGTTCTAGCACTCACTTCTTCAATTCTACCTTGATAGGTATGAATGAAAATATCCTTGGTATTCTACTTAAAGCATCTGCCACTACATTCTATTTTCCTTTAATGTATGAAATTCCAAAGTCATATTCACTTAAGAATTCACTCCATCATCTTTGCCTAGCATTCAAGTCCCTATGGGTAAACAAGTATTGCAAACTTTGGTGGTCACTTTTGAGTACAAGGCTTCTCCCTACATGGTAGTTTCTCCATATTTTTAGTGCTAGTACTACAATGACCAAATCTAAATCATTCTTGACATAGAGTTCTTCATGAGGGTTTAACTTCCTGGAGGCACATGCTATTACTCCTCTATCTTGCATTAATACTGCACCTAATCCTTGCTTAGATGCATCAACACATATGATAAGGTATTTTTCGATATCAGGTACTCAAAAGATTGGGGTGCACTGGTCAATAATCTTTTAAGCTTAGAGAATGTAATGTGGCATTCCTCGGTCCATTCGTACTTAACTCCTTTACATTGGAGGGTCGTGATAGGCTTTGCAATTATTGAGAACCTTTTTATAAACCTTCGATAGTAGCCAACTAAACCCATAAAACTTCTCACTTCATGCACATTCTTCAGTATCAACCACTCCATGATTTATTTTACCTTGTCAGAAATACTAATATCCCTTCACCAGATATAATATGACCTAGGTAATGAACCTTCTTCTGAAATAAGGAACATTTGGATAACTTCCCATAAACTGATGTTCCCTGAGGCAAAATAATACTATTCGCAAATGTTCTTCATGCTCCTCCTTATTTTTGGAGTAGATGAGAATATCATCTAAGAAGACTTGTACAAAGTGATCAAGGTACTTGCAGAAAACACTATTCATAAGATTCATGAATAATGTTGGTGCATTTATCAACCCAAATGGTACCACCGTAAACTCATAATGCCCAAAGCATGCTTGGAATGTAGTCTTAGAAATATCATTATCCTTAATTCTTAATTGATGATAACCCGATCGTAAATTGATTTTTGAAAAGACCAAAACTCCTTTCATTTGGTCAAAGAGTTCATCAATTCGAGGCATCATATACCTATTCTTTACTGTAGCTCTATTTAAGTCTCGATAGTCTATGCATAGCCGTAAGGAACCATCCTTCTTCTTGACAAAATTACAGGCGCACCCCAAGGTCAAATATTAGGTCGGATGTATCCTATATCCAATAGTTCCTTCAGCTGAATTTTTAACTCTTGAAGTTCCGAAGCCATCATTTTGTAGGGTATTTTAGAGATTGGTTTTGTACTAGGTTTTAATTCTATTGTGAGATCAAGCTCCCTTTTAGGAGGTATTCCTAGTAGTTCCTTTGGAAAAAAAACTGGAAATCTAGATAACACCGAATATTGCTCTAGGGATGACCTTTTTTCTTGCTTACTTCCTTAACTGCACATACATGACAAACTTTTCCTAGGAAACACTTCATTTTCATTACTAACATAAATCGTAAAGATACCTTCCTCTTGATACCTTGGATTTGGATCATCTCTCCTTCGTCATTTATGCAGAGAATTATTTTTCCATAATAGTCTACCCAAGCTCAATGAGATTCTAAACAATCCATGCCTATGACGAGATCATAAGTTCCTATGGCTGTGACATATACTTTTAACTTAGTCGAACATACCCCTAGATGAACTTTACATTCCTCAACACTTAAATGTATGCCTTGGAGTTCCCTTAAAGCTATTTCTACCTGTCTGCAACCATTTTTCTTACGGGCTGCCACATTTATTTAAGGCATATGACAAAATTAAACTATCAATAACACCAATACCAAATAAGATTTTGAGTTTTGTGTCGTTAATAGTACCTGAGGACTCCACTACAGTGGACTAATGTTCTGCTTGGTTGTTGTTGACTATTGCATGGATTCTATGATTGCCTTAGGTATTTGATGATGGTTGTTTTCTTATTCTATGCATTATACTTGATGAGGCTTCCAAACAATTGCGTTGCAAATGCAGTCCTCCACATATTCAACAATTAACCTAGGGTTAGATTGTGAATTTCTAGAAAGGGAGCTTCGTCCTCTTGTGCTACTTCCTCTCGCGCTTCTTCCTCTATATTAGTTCCTTGAGAGTTCCAATGACTTGCATTAGATCTTTCTTATGTTATAGATATAGCATTAGTTTCCATGGGGACCCTTGCTCCTACTCTTCTTGGAGTAAATCTATTTCCATAAGGAGGTGGTCTCGAACTACTCCCCATGAAGATGTTTCGGGAAGTCTTCCCTGGAAGTCTTGGTTGTGGGGATCTTGTCAGCTTGATATCTCTTTTGATCCCTAAATTCTCCTCCGCATAGGGAGCACATTCAACTTCCTCTACTAATGATGATGGCCTCCACATTCTAACCATGGCTCTGATTCAAGGGTTTAATCCATACATGAATCACTCAACTTGGCGTTCGTCAGTATCTAGATAAGGAACATATTACACGAGCTCCATAAACCTCATCTCATATTCTTCCACTGTTTTATTACCTTGGACTAACATGTGAAAAGATCCGACTTGCTGCTCTTGAAACTAGGGTGGCAAGTACTTTGCGCGAAATCTTTCCTCGAACAAATCCTAGGGAACGTTGTCCGATGTGAGATGCAATTGCTTTTCTAGATTTCCCAACCAAATCAAATTACTTTAACTTCGCTGAAATATAGTGATCTTTGTCTGAGAGGTAGAAGAATATTCTCTTAGCGTGAAACACCTTGTCATTCCTTCCATCCATGCTTCAACACGTTCTCTGGCTTACCCTCTTGAAAATTCCATAAGCTTAATTTTTTATAGCTCCCTAGAAATATCCTTCTGCAATTGTTTATAATTGTTTATAATCTAAACCTTTGGAACCCTCTAGATTTCCTCCCTCAAAGTGATGTCGCTTTTCCTTGGTACTCGCTTTTTACGGTCCTTTTAATTTATTAACAAGTTTAACTCAACATTTTCAATATTTAACAAATGTCAATTACAATCCATCTTTAATCATGCCACTACCTTACAATTTGCCACATGATCCCTACATGGTTTCCTCCTTATGAAATTAATTTCGACTATTTTCATATCTACCACTACATTGACTTCTATAAACTTGTTAACATTTCCACATTTTCCACTTTTTTCCTAGCATTCGTTACTTCAATGATATAAAAGCTATTGAGTCTTAATGAATATTAAAATATATGGTTGATCTTGCCATTAAATTTATTTAAGCGTCTTATCATGCTTAATATTTTCGAATGAAATAGGTTAATATTTTTTTGAAGCTCTAGTGTGGTGAGAATCACTTCTTGACTATAAGTATTTTAATTATAACATAGGCTAGTATGAAGAGTTTTAAACTAATTATAACTTATCAAATTGCTATATTTTTAATTAATTTATTTATTTATCCACATTTTTTATTTATTTTATCGTTTATTTTAATAAATATTTAAAAATAAATTAAACTATAAGAAATCAAAACTTTTATTATATTAAAAAATAAATAAATAACTCTTTATGATAAAATATAACACCATTTCTTTCGATTACTTCACAATCTAATCGAGTTATGTTGAATATACTTCTTAAAGATAAAATAAAAAATGACTTGAAATCAGTCGGTGAACCAATTTCCTTTGCCATTGAGATGGCTTACGAATGTGGAATAAATGATATAAAGAGGCTTATGGGTGAACCAATTTCTTTTGTTAGTAGGAGAGTTTCATATTCAGTATTCATATGATTAAAATCATATAGTTTTTAACTTAACTAAAATTTATTAAAACTATAAGAATTTTGAAATTTTTATTAATAAGGTGAGTTGCGAATCAAGACTTAGTATTCAATCTCTATTCATGACTCTCTCCACCATTCCTCCTGTATCCCGTGAAACTAGAAATTATCAATCCTCTTCATGATCCCCCTCGTTCTCTTTTATATTCCTTCGATATCCATCACCTCCAAATTGATCACCGCCTTCAATTTTCTGATGTCAGTCTCTCCCTTTGTTTAGAGACAGTGGAATTTTATTAAATGGAGTGTTTGGGTATAGTCTTTTAATTATCCATTTGGGTATAGTCATTTATTTATCTAATTTATAATTTATCATTATCTTGTTTTGATTTAAATTACTTTACTCATATGCTAATTAAATCACTTTAATTAAAAGTTAATAAATTACTTTATTTAATTTAGTTAGGTTAAATTATAAATTAATTACATTTAATTTATAATCCATTGCATATATATATATGTATGGTGGCATACCTATCAAATACCCTACTTGATATATTCATTATATTTTGGTGAGTTATGAATTTACTTCGATAATCATTTTATTACCTCAAACTTATAAACATCTTCCAATGTTAGCGAGTATGTGTACTAGTGCAGTACATGTGATACATGCATATGTAGCTATCATATGCATGTCTCGTAGGCATGTTAATATTTCTATGTTCCTTATAACTCGAGGTGGGTCATTACAAACACAAACAAGTTATAACATCTATGCATTGTATGCCAATAAGCTACAAAGCCCATTATTCATATTATTAATATTATTAGCTACACTGCATCCTCCACACAACAAATTACCACTAATGGTTTTTATATTAATGGTTATTATAAGTATTAGTGGTTATTATATTAATATTAGCTTTGATTATGTTTTTGTGTTGGTATATCGATGTAACATGATGTAACATTATTTACTACTATTGTGTTATTACTTTGTTAAGCTATTACGTAATATCTCAAGTACAGTTTGTATTTGCATGTGTAATGTATTGAGTTATGGATGGTTTTCGAGAGTATAGGATGTGAATATAGTAATTAAGATTTTATGTGAAGCATTTGTGTACTGACGAGTTTTCCATGGTCTGGGGAATCAATTGCAATATTTGGTACTGACCCCTGTGTTATACTCCATTTTGTCGCATCTGGTTAATAGGCCTACAAAATAGATCAATCCATATTTATGAATATGCTGTCTTCATCCCTACACAAAGCCCTAAGCATGACCATTCCAAAATTTCTGAGTTTCTGGGATTAACTACTCAAAATCAAGTTTTAAGCCCCAACACATTATTCCCCTTTAGAGACTTGCGTTAAGAAATGGTTGCTTCCTTCTGCAAGAGCTTTGGTTAGCAGCAGCTTGTTCCTTGCTAGGGGTGCATTGATTCTAGAAATTTGGGAAAATTAAAAAGATTTCCAAAGCTTCCTCTTCCAGAAGCTTCCAGGGGTTGTTTTAACCATTTATATTGGATAAGAAGCTCAAGTCTTATTTGATCCTACCTTGGAGGCTTCACCTCTTATCCCTTAAGCTCATCCTCCCATCATAAGTGGATCTCAAGATCATTATGGTAAATCCTAAACTACCATCCATTTCCTATAAATTTACTGCCATCTACAACATCAAGGTTGACCTTTGGACACTGATCATGCGCTCACACTGCTGCCTTGAATATAAGAGAGTCGTCATCTTCATGTATTAGGGTGACATTGAGGTGTTTATGACAAGGAAGGACAAGTAAACTCGGGGATATCTCTACAATATCAACTAATATTATTATTTGTAAACTCTCTCCTATTTCTATTAATACAAAGAGTTTCATGTTTTCCTATATGTGTTATGTTACATTTACATTCATGTATTTCAATGCCTTACTGATTCATTGAATAATGTAATTAAATTATGCTACGTAGATGTTGTGTATCCTTGGCTTGTTTTGGTTGCATGTGTAGGTTATAATTATATCAATTAGAGCTACGATTGGAGCTTACAAGCTAGGAGGAAAGTAAAGCTTGCGATGGATTCCAAGTAATCTTCTTTCCATTCTTCAATTTCTCTAAGGAAAACTCTATATTCTTTGCTTTCTGTTGTTCTAGATCAGTCCACTAGGTATAGGAAAGATACTTTTGTCCACAATCGTAAATTCCACATAACAACTTAGCAACTCCAATGGGGATCGTTTATTTCCATTATTGGTTTTGTTGACCTTAGCACTTGTTTTTGTTAGGTAAACTTGACTCAGGATAGAGTCAAAGTTGACCAGGTTAAACAGTAATGGTTTTGGGGCACATGGTATTGTGCACCCATGGTATTCTGCCCATGGTATTATATGTAATGGAGCTTATAAAATGCTGGAAGGACTTCATTGTAATGCAAGACCTGGAGGTGAGCGGTGAAGGCTCACTTGGACGGATTGGCCAGGGTCTTGGCCAATGCTAATGAGATCTTAATAGGTTGGGTTTTTCCCCGGATTTGGGGTTTTCCCGGATAAACATGTGTTTTTATGTGTTTATGGTTGTTGTTGGTTATTTTCTTATATTTATTTCTCTCAATAATTATTTATGTTATGCAGTCAATTTCTTAACAACTGGTATTAGAGCCAGATATTGGCTTCAAAGGGATTCTTTGATGCCAGGGGTTTATAGCGCCAGATGAGATCAATGTAGTCTTTTTACAGATCTGGGTATGGAAAATAATGGTGCAACAATCGTATGTGAAAGAACCTCGAGGATAATGTGTGGAAGATAGTGCCGTCAAGGATCGCAGTGCATTTGAGATATTTACCACCGTGAGGCCACTGGTGCTGGAATCTACGAGGTTCTTGTCAGGCTCGCAATTGGAGAGGTTTGATAGAAGTTTTTGAGCAAATCAAATTGAGAGAGGATGGATCAGAATCGTAGTAGCAATAAACCAAAAAAAAAAAAATTAATGAAGTCAAAATTATTGCATGTAAATGGGCATACTATTGTAAGACCTGGTAAGGCATGTGTACCCCTCGGTGATCACCAATAAAGTATGGGTTAGACCTAGGTGATAGGGGGGATGTCAGTTTAACAATACCCCGAGTAAAAACTCTTAGGGGGGTAAGAGCTAGAGTGAGCGGGATTGTCTCACTTAGCAAGTTTGGCTAGAGTTAGTCAAGGAACCCAAGTCAAGTTTAAGGGGGGAATTGTTAGGTAAACTTGACTCAGGATAGAGTCAAAGTTGACCAGGTTAAACAGTGATGGTTTTGGGGCACATGGTATTGTGCACCCATATTATTATGCTCGTGGTATTATATGTAATGGAGCTTATAAAAGGCTAGAAGGACTTCATTGTAATGCAAGACTTGGAGGTGAGCGGTGAAGTCTTACTTGGTCGGATTGGCCAGGGTCTTGGCCAATGCTAATGAGATCTTATTAGGTTGGGTTTTTCCCCAGATTTGGGGTTTTCTCGGATAAACATGTGTGTTTATGTGTTTATGGTTGTTGTTGGTTATTTTCTTATATTTATTCCTCTCAGTAATTATCTATGTTATGCAGTAAATTTCTTAACAGTTTCACCTCTTGAACCGACCTTTATTGCCTCACTCATATCTTGATTGACCCTAAGAAGATCCTTATTTGAGCTTGATTTGATTTTTTGTGTCGTAATTTGGTCGGATTTGCATCAGTGCTTCCCCAGGTTTGGAGACAAAGCGCTTTAGTGCACCCTAACCTTCTCTGCACCTGCGTTATAGAGCACTGGTGCCCATTCTGCACCTATGCTGATCCCTATTAGGTGCAAAAAATTGCTTCTTGTGCCTCTCTCTGGTCTACTTGGTTCCCACTAGTTTTACTTTTGTTTATGAGTGTGTCTTGGTCTCTAAAAATCCTTTGCTTTGTTTGTATTTGGTTTTAGAATCCTTTGATAAGAATTTGTTTGGATTTTTCTTTGTTCTTGTCAGTTAGATCATTAGAAAAAATTTTCTTGGCCATTAATTGTTTGAAATAATTGATATTACAATCATCACTCTATATAGTTTCTTTTATCAATGATTTATCAAGCATCTCAGTTTCATTTTATTTGGAAATTAAGTGGGTCAAAAAGAAAAATCTCATCATTTTTCATTTTGCATTGAATTTAGGGTTTTGTGTGTGAAATTGGAAATTAGAATAGTTTCATTAGGGGGATTGACTTAACAAATTTTGTTTGTTGCATCTTGTATGATGCATCACTCTTTGTTCTCTTCCCTCCCATACATAGATTTTCATTGAAAAGGAAATTTTATTTTGTCTTGCTAGATTGCATCTTTAGGATAGTTATGTGAAATTCATGGTGAGCCTTGAAAATCGAAACATAATTCAAGATAAACTTTAAAATTTGTTGAATCAATCTTATGGAGAATTTGAAACATTAACACAAACATCTAGAGGTCTAGGTTAGAGACATGTTCCGATGTTCATAAACATAGGAGCTGTCATTTTTTTCTAACGTTGAATTTTGGGGGTGATATCCCGTTCCACATACATAAGTGTATCAGACCATTCTCCACGTACCTTCAGGTATATCAGATGGTGCTCAATGCATGAAAATTATATGGGATTGATCTCATCGTAAGGTTACACATTAGACATCACTAACATAGACTGCACTTCCATGTACCATCGAGTATATTTTGGAAGTCCACACTAGGTTTTTATCCTCACCTTAGGTAGCTAAGTCGGCTGCCTTGTACAATGTGATACACCGAACACAACATTTGGGGATATTTCTTGCCTATACGTAAATCCTTTGTTCTCCAAGGAGGTGTATTGCAGTTTAGATTTGCTTGGTAAACCTTTATGCCCATATTACCCTTTTTTATTTATATTTTGTTGTTAATTTTTAAAATTTATTAAACCAATGTGGAATAACAACATGCTCCACTCTTTCGTTTACGTAGAATGAAAAATGAGCATCCTCTTCCACTCGAGGCAATTGTTGGCCATCGTCAGAAGAAAAAAAGTATACAAACTATCGAATGTAGTACTTTGGGAGCTACTACTTATGGTCCTCCACCTGAAATAGATCTACTAGAATCATCCATTTATGTGAGTATTGAACCCAAGATTAGTTCTTCATTTGCTAGTGAGTCTGACACATCGAAACAGAAGCACATGAAATTTCATTACATGAGGTTATTGAACCCGACTATATTGAATCAGAAAAAACACAACATGAGGTTATACAACGTGAGGCACCTCAGTTATCTACACTTGTTAATTCAAGACCTTCTTCTTCTCTTCCTTTATCTCAGACCCAACCAAACCTATATATCTTGGAACCGACTGTGAACCAATTCCACCTAGTCTTGTGACTACTGAAGAGATTCCTCAGGAAGAGACTTGACCCTCCTCTCCTATCCATTTAGGAGGGAATCATTTGTATTAGGCCCATCATTTTCCTTCTTCTCACACTCCATTACAAATCCTTCATTTGGTTCATTTCCTTTCAAATCACCCTTGAGTTTCCCTCCGCAATCCTCTTTGGGACAATTAACCATGATTGAAGTTGCTATGGTTTCTCAACCTGTATCTACTACTATGACCGAGGAAACCAATGTTGCAACTTCATCCATGTTTGTAACATGGCCAGAGACACATTTGTATCATGGTCTGTCCGTCCCGCCTAGTTACCAGTCATTGTTTGGTAACTTTTCTGGCGGGAGATCCAATCCATGGAATTCTCCCATGTCATCCTGTTTTGAAATCCTATCTAGCACTTCTCTTATGAGAACTAAACAATATACTCTTTATTATCCATATACACCTACAATTCAACAACAAACTAGTGCTTATGTGAGTGGGTATGGACACCTACAATAACCTAATCCATTTCCTCTTAGGAACCCTCCTCTTGGGGTGAAGTTGCCTCCATATTTCTTTCCTCTTTCGGTCTGGGGGAATCCTGTTGGAGGAATATTCCATCTCCTCATCAAATATCATAGGTTAGTGCTCAACCTTATTCAAATCCTCCACATTCAAGAATGGCTACTAAGTTTTGGCAACCTACATTGCCCGTACAACCTGGTTCAGTTGTGGCTTCATCTCTACTCTCTCAACTTGTTCCATATGCATCTCAGATTCCTACTCATCAAATTATACCCCAACCTACTCAATCTCAAGTGAATGTAACCCAAACTTCATAGGATGCATCTTTAACTCAACCTATTCTACTAGTATCTAGAGCCTCTCAAGTCCCATTTACCAAACCTCTTCAAGGTATCTTAAAACCTTCATTGATTTTTCAAGATATTCCTCAACTTCAAATGGGTCATGATGCATATGGTATGTCGTAGGCACAACCTAACCAACCTTATATTTGGATGATGCAAAATCCCACAGGGCAACCATATCAACCGTATCAAGGTATACCTCAAATTCCTTACCATGGTTAGCAAATCCAAACCCATCTGTTTCAACCCTTACAAGGTTATCCTGGAGTTGGGAAGAAAGATTATGCGTATATTTGTTATCATAATCCTCCCTATCCTAGAGAGCAAATACTTGTTGCTCAGACCATCCCATCTTACCCAGGGTATCCTCCACTAGGCCTCAATAAGCAGTTCTCATTCGTAGCAACTCTTGAGTTTCCAAATATGACCTGGATTACCAATGATCCAATTTCCCATTGTCCTTGGTGGCCGATTATTCCCACAAAAATTCCCAGTGATGTCACTAAATTCAATGGAAATCCTGGAGAAGACCCATATACACACGTTATGACTTATCATTTGTGGTGTGTTAGAAAATTATATATTAAAGAGCATTGGAACACATAAAATATTGTCGAAACATAAAAACATAAGACACATAAAACAAGAGAGACACATATATACGTGGTTCACCCAATTTGGGCACATCCATAGAGAAACAACCAGTCCTTTATTTTATATTATCCAGCAAAATGAAGAGATACAACCTACAACAGATCTTCTGTAATTCCCTATTCGCTCGCACACAATCTCCTCTCTCTTTCTCGGTCAGAATACACATATGCATAGCCATAATACAATTCCCTCATATATGGCAAGGGGTTTCCTTCTAGGGAAAAGAAACCTTAAATTAAAAATAACTTCTACCGTCAGATCATCCACCTAATGAAGGACTCAGATTGACTATGAAATTATAATATTTTACAAGGCAAATTTACATCTATTTTTAGCTTCCGAGGAACTGCCCCCAAACCCTCGCTAGAGGGGGGCTCATAAAAATTGTTGTCGCCCCCCTTGGACCCCCCTACCGGGATCAAACGGGCGGCATTTCCACCCCATTACAAAATGGGGTCCAATGAAACTATACCTCTAAATAAAGAAGATAATGAATCTCCACACCCAACAAAAATTCCTAGTGATATCCCTAAATTTAATGGAAATCCTAGAGAAGATCCATATACACACATTATGACTTATCATTTGTGGTGTTATTCAAACTCTCTCAATGATGATTCTATCCATTTACGTCTTTCCTAGTGCACACTTACTAGTACAAAAACAAAATGGTATATTGAACTACCACGAGCTTCTTTCGATAATTTCAATGCCTTAGCTACCACATTCTTAATTCATTTTCAGTTAGCCATTCGATATGAGACTGGGACTAAAATTTTAACCAATTTCAAACAATCTGATTCCACTCACATTTCTGATCACATTCATGAGTGGCGACATCGATATCGTTTGGTTAAAATTTTTGTTCCTGATATGTTGTTAGATGAATGGTTTATTAAGTCTCTGTTACCATACATAACAGAAGACGTCACTAAAGGAAGAGTTGTGACTAAAGAGAAAGTAATTTCTCGTGCCCAATATCTTGATCTTATTTATACCAAATCCAACATGCTCTATGATAAAATACCAAATGCTCTGTGACCTTCCAATATCATTCCTCAACCTCCCAGTAAAGAATCACATGTCATTGATGGCATGATAGGTTATGCTAGCCAACAATCAAAGAGTAAACCATTTGGTTTGACTTTTGTTGTGGCTTCCCAAAAAACTCCATGCACTACTCCTACTGTTTCTACTTCCGAGATCAATGTCATTCAATCCTCCAAAGGTAAATATCAGCAATCAGGAAGTAAGAAGAAAGGAAAAGGTAAAAAGAAGAAAGATAATCCTCCATGAGATAAAGAAAATAATCGGTCTTCTGAAGAAAAGCAGAAACCTTGTTATCCATGCTTAATTTTTAATGAGGAGAATTTCACTCATGACTATCCTCATCGGCCGGAAGTAAATCAATTCCTTAAGTCATCCACTGGCCTTGTTGTGTTGATAGATCTGTTGAAAATAGAAACAAGAAATGTTAAAAATAACATCAAGTAAACCTAATTTAAATTTTCCTTGAATTAAATTGGAAATAAATTTGTAATTCCACATCTCATGAAAACTTGTAATAGTAGTTAATTTGACTTAGTTGGCTCAGTTAATTCGAGTTGAGGTTCTAACTAGATTCATGTAGAGTGTCTCCTACAATTAGGAGCACTAGTTGAGTTTATTTTGAGTTGTAATTATTTAATTCAGTCTAATTGAGTTAAAGTCAGTTAAACTAGGTCCAATTGATGTAGGAATTAGTGGGAGGTCCAATAGTGTGGTGCTTCCTGCAGTAGTGGGATGCTACCTGAAGTGCAGTGTGGTGCTGCTTGCAGTGATCAACCAATAAACTAAAGATTCACTCATAATTAACTCATGCATGTTAGATCAGAGAAAGACCCAGTTGAGATTAGAGTTCATGGACAATGTACTATCAATTTTAAAATCATCTAAATTAAATCGATGGTGCATGCAATTAGAGAAAGGCCTATGAGGATTGCACAATTCATTATTGATTAATTTCCCCATTAAATAGGGGTTAATTCCAAAATGGAACAACACAAGGAGTTAGGAGCGTGGAGGCTTGGAAATTTAAAGGAAGTCAACCAGGCAAAGGATAGAAAATACTTGTGTAGGTTGAGCTCAAGGTTGAGAAGAGAATATTGTATTCATCTATATTATTTGACTAACATAATATGCAGATAGTAGGGGTTTTTAGTTGTGGATTTCCCTAGAAAATCATTGTGTTATGTGTGATTGAATTATTTCTCTTATCTGCTTCGTGATTTCATCGATCATTTATTGTTTCTGCTAATGAGTAGAGTAGATTCAAGTCAATTGTTTTAGCATATTACAATTTGCAGTTTGAATATACAAGGAATTTCTACATGGTATCAGAGTTGAGATCACTATAGAAGAGGAGAATTCAATTTTGTCTTTTGCAGGAGAAATCAAATTCACATTATCATAATTCAAAGCTAGAAGGATGTCATTCTATGGATTGAGACTCGAATATGCCCTTGAGGGTAGTTCAAACTATATTTCTTGGAAGGACAGAATGGAGGTAGGGTTGGAAGACAATGGGATTAAGAAATTCATAGACAAAGATATTCCTAAGCCAGTAGATGCTCAAGATCTAGCAGAGTGGAGAAAGTGTGTGGCAAAGGCGAGAAGAATTATCCTAGAAGGAGTTCAAGCTTATATTGTCTCAAACCTACATGGTAAGGAAAATCCATTTGCAAGGTGGAAGGCCTTGACAGAACTGTTTCAAAAAAACAGTGACCACAAGAAGCTAGCACTGAAGGACAAGCTTAGAAAGATCAAGATGGAGAAGGGCGACACAAAAATGAAGTACTTAACCAGGTTCACGCAATGTCAGGATGATCTTGGAAGTGTCGCTGTTACAATTGCTGAAGACGATATGGTGAGCCTAAAACTTCTAGGCCTTCCCAAGAGTTGGCACAGTTACCAGGACTTAGTTAATGGGAGGGAGAAGCTACTAGAGTGGGAGTGTTTGTGGTCTGACTTGGTGCAAGAAGATATTCAACGAAACACCAGAGATGGGATCTCATCCAAAGAAGTGGAAGAGGACTTTGCATTAGTCAACTAAGAAAATATATCCAAAGGAAAGCAATCCCAATGCGAGGAGGGTGGAAAGAAGAAGGTCTTATTGAACATCAAGTGTTTTCACTGTCATGAGTTCAGAAACTATGCCACGAAATGCCCAAATAAGAAAGCAAGAAAGAAGGAGTATGCATTAGCAGCAGTAGGTGAATCTCTAGCTTCACAATTCGAACTTGATTTCACTCTCATTGCATGCATGACAAGCACTATAATGGGAAGCATGCGATATCTCAACAACGTTGTCTCGTTCCATATGACAGGGAATAAATATCTCTTCAGTGACTTGGACAAGAAATACCTAAAAAAACATAGAGTTTGGAGATGATGGGAGGTATAGCTCGTTCGACATCAGTATAGTTACTTTTTAGAGGGAGTCTGGCTCCCCTATAAGACTCACAGATGTGATGTATGTTTCAGGAATAAACAAGAATCTTGTCTATGTCATAGTATTGGAAGACCGTGGCTACAATGTGATATTTAGAAAAGGAAAGGTTTTCCTTAGACACGTCGCCATGGGATAGGTGAAACCGATAAGTGTGTGAGTCAAGAACTTGTATGCACTTGAGGTACAAGATGCATCCACAACCTTGAGGATAAAGGTAAGGGTTAGCGACTATGCAGAGCATAGCTGGAGGCTAGAGACAGGCATCTTTTTCACAATTCCTAGAGCCAAGGTAGAGCCTTGAGATCCAGGAATGTGCAGTGCATGATGGGCAAAGCTAGATCTGAGCCAAGGCAACCCAGATCTGCCCAAGGGAAACTTGAAAATGAGTAGATCTGAATGCATGAGCGAAGAATGGTGCATATAGGAGTGAATGATCATGCGTGCAATCAAAACCAATGTAAGAATCAGCCAAACAGACGAACAACGAAGCTGGTGGGGAGAGTCACCGCAACGATGACCGTTAGTGAAAAAACAATGTTATGCATGCAACCCTTAAGAAATAAAATGAAAAACTTGAAACAACAATTCTAAAATTTAAAACAAACTAAAATTCCAGGGGCCGTTTAGTAAAACATGAAAAACAACAACCACACAAGCTAAGGAAATAAAAGCGACATAAAAAGAAGCAACAGACTTGAAAAGAAAAATTTACCCAGAAACGTTGTTCCAGTTATGCCAAAGGTTCCTAGATTCCTCAGGAATGCCAAAGATCCAATATTGAATGTGTAGAATGAGCTCTGGGGCATCCATCAAATAGATTTGGTAAATTTAGGGTTTATGACGTGCATGCCAAAAATCTAGGAAAAAGTGACAAGTGGCGGGAAGTTTCTAAAATGACTTGATTGTAATTCCCAGTGCTAAAAATAGATCCCTATTTTTTGGTGATGTTTTTTTTCTTTTTTTCTTTTTTCGAGAAAGGTTGTCATGCATGCATGGATAAATTGCGCAGTTTTGAAGGGAACCGGGCAACTTATCGGCACATGCATTAGACATCAACTGATGGAATGCTTCTACCCAATTCCTCGGCTGAGTGGCTCTGGCTGTCTCTCATTCTACGCGCAATTTCCCAGATGAAGACAAGATGTCAGCTGGGTCTGTGGAATTCTGAGCCAAAGCTCACTGTTGGGATGCTATATGCAATTCTTGAGAGCAAGGATGACTGCCGGGCTACTTTGCGCAATTCCTAAGGGCAAGGCAGGATTCTAGGATTCTTTGCGCAATTCCTGAGAGTAAGGCAGGCTGCTAGGATTCTCTTTGCAATTCTTGAGAGAAAGGCAAGCTGCCTTCTAGGACTGCACAATTTTCCAAGAAAACACAAGAACCATATGTAAACCAATTCACAGGGTCATCTTGTGGTTAGTCTGCAAAGAAAGTGAACGAACACAAGCTACAAAGTGAAAGATAAACTTGAATGGAACACAAGTACCTGAGCAGTGCAAGACAAGTTGCTAAGATTTTGAGGAGGGAGGTTCCAAAACAAAGCGAAGGAAAAAATTTGGAGGGTTGTTGTAGCCGCTACAACATTGGCAACACACTAGTAGAACTACAACTCTCTGTATGGACCTTGTTTTGTGTAAAGAGAGTCTAACTGCTCCAGAAGTATTGTTCGATTCTTTGATCGTAATGGCTCCTTCACTAGCTTGCGTTAAAGATATAGTCCCTTCCATTCTCTTGATCGGTCAGCACACATACCAAGCCAATTCAATTGCGTTGTTTTGATTAGGGAAGAGGGGTATATTGATGCACAAGTAATATAACTGTCAGAGTTTTAGTTTCATCTCTAGTGTTGCTCTATTGTTAGCAGGCTTGGACAATACCCCGTGTTGTAACATTATCTAGTTTTCATAACTTAGCATATTAGTCAAATAATTTTGAAAATGTTAAGATAGGATATTGATGCAAAAGAATGAAAGGTTAAAATGTTAGCAAAATTTGATGTTTTACATGCATCCATATCAATAAAATGTTAGGAGTTAGCTGCCCTAAATAAAGAAGGAAAAGGAAAATAAAATATTAGGGAAGCAAAAGAATAGGAAAGCTTCATTTTATGTTTTTGAAAATGCACATGCTGCTAGTCTAAATGCACCATAATCAAACATCCATTGTGTTTCCATGTGTAGAAGAAATTGAAAGAAGAGTGAAGGTTACTCCAAGGTTTACATGCTTACTTTGGATATTAACACTATCCTAAGTTTTAAAAACCCCATAACCTAAGTATTAATCCCATATCGCCCCTTCGCCAATCCATTCCTTTCATATCATTTCCCTAAGTTCGTACCCCCTTATATTTCATATTTCCCGACATCACATTAAATGTCGATTCCTGACCCCACCAATCCATCTCATCACATCACATTAACTCTCCACCATATCACTCTTCATCCATGCCTGTCTCCTTGCATCTGACAACCTATGTGCAATTTCAGCCCCCCCTCACCATTCGATCTTTATCGCCGGGAGGGGGGAGGGGTCTGAAATGGGCGGTATACCAAACCGTGCCTGCCCCTACGTGGCAGCTCCATAGAGTTTTGGACCCCCCATGAGAAAAACCACAAACCGCTCACCCACCCTCCGAAAAGCTGAATTCCTTATTCCCGATGCCACTTACTTGACCATTGCCCATCCGCCATTCCTCTACTTCCACCTCATATATTTGTTAATCCCATCAAATCATTCATTCCCTCCATAATCAATCCATTAAGCATTTAATTTTCTTAGCTGTTAACTCAATGGACTCGTGCCACCAATAGAAAATGAGAAATCTTATATAAACCTTCTTCTTGTCTGTTTACAGGTTACAAAATTCTTATTTTATCACTACCATTGCTTTGATTACAGGTTGCTCACCAGATCTCGACATTGTCAACTACCTGCGACATTACATGTTTGATCATTTTCAAATTAGTCCTTCTATTCCTAGCCCTAGAACTTTCTGTATGTCCATGAATTGTCTTCTTTCCTAATCGAGTTTTCACTATCAGCCTTAGCCATCATGCCTCCCAAGGATAAAGGACCAAAGGAAATTGTTAATCCTCTAATCTATCCTCATGTAGATCTTCATCATATCCCTATGACTGATAGAGACTACAAGATCCATGAAACACTTTGTGAGATCGACCTCTTCGAGATGTACTGCTAGCTCGAAGATAAATACATTGATAAATTAGATGATATCCAGCTGTGGGAGTCAAACCTATGTCATTACATATTTCCTCGTACCCACAACACTCCCGATTTCATTAGAAAATTCCATGCCTCATATTTGCCAAGCCAAAGGGCCATAGTCAATACCTATGGAAAAATTCTATTCACCATAACCCCTCAGGCTATTGATCAAATGATCCAAGCCCCCATAGTCAACAATATCACCCCATTTTCTTATGAAGCTCTAGTTGAAATATACCAAAAATTAGACTTTGTTAAGAGAGCCCAAACTCTTGAATTATTCTTAACACAAGATGCTGTATTACCAAAGAAAAATCCTCCCTATCCCTCATCCATATTCCCTGAGAGAGCCAAGCAGATAATAACTATCATTTCCTACCTCCTTGGCTACTAATTTGACTAATTGTTAGATGAGACCATTATAGGAATTTTATCCATCTTTTCTAATGATGTTAAGCCCTCAACTGTGTTCAATTTCAACCATTTCCTTCCAGAGTCTATTCATCAACAACTGGTCAAGTTTCCCACAGAGGAGGTATTCAAATATGCCTCTGTCTTAGTCTACATGTTCCTATCCTTTCAAGGGGACAACATGAACTTGTCATTGCAAAAGCTAGATGAGAAAGGAAACCAACAGTTGGTAATTTTCTGGACCAATATGGTTACGAAAGAGTAGAAAGAATATACTTACAAAAATTTTACTGAGATGTTTGTCCTTCCAACCATAAACCTCCTAAGCAATAGAACTGAACGAAGGATTAGTGAAGAAATCAAAAAGGTCTTGTAGCTGTCACAATAGGTACAAACAAGAGACTGGTACTTATATGAGAATTACACAGAGATAAGGATTTTTGGATGTGAGCTACCACCATATAAGCTTCCAAAATTCCTTCCAATGAGGATTTTTTCCTTAGAATACATCAGGAAGATGATCAACATGGATGAAGTCCACCCTGTTGCTGCAAAGAAAAAGTCTCAATTTAAGATAAAATACAGGTTGGCCCATTCATTTGCAACAATAGAGCAACATGTCAAGAGGCTGACAAACGCCTTAAGGAAATGCAGTTTAATCTTAGTTTTAGCTAGTCCTATGATCCATTAGGGATAATTTCTAGATTAAGGGTAGAATTCAAGTCTACTCCTTATTTTCACACACCTAGGCCAAAGATAGAAAAATATAAGAATCAACTAGAGTGGGTTGAGAACACATTACAAGAGGTAGAAGAACAACAGGTCTCCTCATCAACAGTGCAGAATCCTACAATGAAAGAAAAAAAAGCCAAGAGGAGTAGAGAGGAAGAGTCTCCTTTAGGGACTGATATCTTTAATGAGGGATTTAAAATCATGTACAGAAAGAAGGCTAAGCTTAGCTCCAGACTAAGACTTAACAAAGATTCAAAGTAGCAAAATCTCATCACCACTAATGAGCCTCTTATATCTTCATTAGTGGGTGATCAGTCTACACATTATCCTACCACCTCCATGACCTCACAAGAGAAGCAACAAATTATGCACACAGGTACATCTACTTCAAGCGAGCCAGAGAAGAACATCATGGATATATTCAAAGAAATAAATGTCAGAAATGAAGCCTTGAAGATAAACACATACAACCAATTTTGGAAACAAACCTCTGGTGCCCAAAGCAGGCTACTCTCAACCTTTGGCTCAGAGAAAGGGAAAATGCAGATGGCATTCCTTCAGGCACAAGTTCCTTAGCCCAAAGGAGCATCAGATTATAAGAAAACATCTTTTGAGTTTGATGTCAAGGACATACATCTCATTGACCAAATGGAGATGCATACACAGACTGGAGAAATGATCTTCTTTACTATAATTAGTACAACTATGACCTTGTCCAAGCTACAGGTCACACTAGAAAATGTTCAGTCATAGTTAAAGATGGAGAAAGTTTCAACTCTTGCCAAAGATACCAAGATTAAAACCTTTGAATATTTGGTAATCAAACTATTTTACGATCTTGCAAACATCAATGCTGCAGAGGAGCTGATCAAAAAGAAGAATTTGGATATCGCAGCACTATGGAAACAATTGAAACTCCAAGCTATTGAAGATCCTCTAGCCAAGGATATTTTAGAAACAAAAACAGAAAAGGCAGACATGATGAAACTCATCATGGAGCAGACTGCTCAGTTGAAACAGATGGAGACAGAGATGGAGAAATTAATCAAGGAAAAGGAGAAGGTTTCTAAACAGACTGCTCCTTTAGAAGCACTTCCTATCACAGTCATTTCAACTGCCATATCAGCTACCACCAGTATAGGAGAGGATGCAGACCAGTTGGTTAGTGCAGTTCAAAATATGTCCCTACAGACTGAAGAGATTAAGAAACTGCAAGATCAAGTAAAACTATTAGAGGATCATCAAACGAAGTGTGACATTTTTCATGCAGCAGAGCTACAGAGAGCTCAGAATCAAGATGAGGCATGGAAGAAGTCAACCACTAAGTCTTCCATTGGCTACACTCTTGGCAGTGTCAAAGAAATTATTTGGAACAACATCACAGAGGATATTTATGAAATATGGCCATGTATCCAGATCATTTTTGAGCAAAAGGAGTTAATGGAAAATGCAAACCAGTCAATTGCCAATATAAATGCTCAACTGGGAGATATGCCTTCTATAACCAACAATATAATAAGGTTTCTCAATTCTAAGAACAGGTACGAATTGGATGATCTAGGAGTGGATGACAGGACTGAAACCATTCTAGAGGTAAAGAAAGTCCTGACTAAAAAGAACTTCGTAGTACAGTTAACTGAGAAGTGTCACACTTTGGAAATTGCAGTTAACATATTTTTCACAAGAATTGATGCATTAAACAAGAAAGGTCTTCCATACCTGTTTGTCATCAATGATAAGCTAATGAGCAAGGATTATTACTTGAAGAAGCTACAAGACATTGCCAAGGACATAGCCAAGTCCTCCAACATCAAAGGTTCCATGACAGACAGGGCATTCTACGAGGCCATCAGTAACATATGTTTTATTCAGAATGAGATAAAACATATTTTTACTGTAAAACAAACTTTTTCCAAGTATACTGAGGTAGATGAGATCTACCATAGAGTAACTAAAATATCAATTCGAAATTAAGAACGGTGGGAATAGCTGTGCGAATATCAACATTAGAAGATAGATCCATTTTTTTCCAGTGCAACACCAGAATAGTGGCTACTCAGCAACAACTTTCCATCAAAACAGGGCCAGATGTGCAAATTCATTCTTTTTGATCGAATTCCTTCCCTTTCAGTTATTTTTAAGAAATAATAGCATGCCTTGTCACTCAAGCATTTATTGTAATATTTTGTATTTTTGTTTAAATACTTCATTTTGTCGAAGTATTCAGGGTTGCACCCTTGAGCTAGTTACCAGATAGATTTGTACTAAGCTGTAGCATTTTTGATTGAATAAAAGATTCTAGATTTACTTCATATGGCTTGTCTCTCTGTGAGTTATTTTCCTATGTTTTTTTTCATTATGTATTCCTCATATAATTTATTTCATTTACAGTCATCCGATTGAAAATTTAATTGAATTTCAGTTTCATTTTGAATTTGCTGTGAAGTTGTAGTTTAATTAAGAGATTAATTTAGATGATTGTCTGTTCTTGTAAATTCCTCTTTGAATTTAAATTGCACAATATTTCTGAAATGACTTGATTATATTTTGTTAATTAAGAAAACACAGTTTTCTTAATATTTGCTTATAGATGGTGAAATACTGTATCTGAATATTAAATAATTTATACTTCTCTATATTCTTCTTATCCGTCACACTTAAAATCAAAATAACCATATGTATTTAAAGAACAAACTTTTGTTTTATTAAAGATCTTTTTAAGTTTAAGGCACCTGTGAAAAAGTAGTTCACCAGTCATCCAACCATTAAAATCAAACAAAATATTTTAGATGCTTTGGCATAGTCAATTGACCTTAGGTTATCTCAAAGGACAACACCTAGACAGAGTCACTTCAGGAACACAAGCATCACTCTGCTGCCAGCGAGCCTGGACAATACCCCGATGGAGTTGGTTGCTTCACCTCTCTACACAAGAAGCCTTTCTCTTCTTTCACCTTTATTTTTTTTTTCATTTTTCATTTTTTTTCAGAGAAATGTGCATATGCACTTATTTATTTCATCAAGCAAAAGAGGGAACCCGACTTATTGAGAACATAAGAGGTTGTCCCTTTAGATAAGTATGTTATATATACCTTTGACATAATTGTTAAGGGTTTCCCACTCACCTTATTCTACTTGAATGAGTTGACAAGGGTTAACCGAATATAGAAAAACCGATTAGAGTACGCGTTACTAGTTAAAAGTGCAAGCGTTGTGTTTTCACCAAGAATCACTTTGAACATAATGTATTTTCCATCAGGTTATCATCGATTGAAGACAACAAGGTCTTCATAAAGAGACAAGACAACATATAACCAATTGTTGATAGTTGTACAAGTCCTCTTGTACTTCACCTTGCCTGTCTCAAGAGCCAAACACAGTTTCATGTGAAACTAATCCTATGGATGCATAACAAGCAAGGAAACAAATAAGCAAAGGACAAAAGTAAATGAAAGCAACACAAGCAAGGAAAAAAACAAGCAAAGGAAAAAAGTAAATGAAAGCAACACAAGTAAGCAAAGAAAAACATGAAAGCAAACACTACTCCTACTCCTAAACTAAACAGTGCACAGGCCTACTCACGTGAAGTGATATTTCCAATGCAGCCACCGACGCATTGGTTGACCCATGTTGGTGAAGGCATAGTCGACCAGAAAAATGTTCAAGTTAATGAGCGCACTAAAAAGATAAGACAATGAAGACCAATAAGCTCGGAGTTTAAAAGCGTCCACATAAAAGAAAAGAGTAAAAGTTCAAGACAAACATTCTGCGGATGTACCATGGTGTTGCAACACATTATGCATAGACGATGAACATGCACACTCTTTTGACCATGACAAATGAGAAAACATGCAAAAGGAAGAAAAATTATGTTTTGAAAGAGTGATCATTGTGTATGATTCCTCCAGTGCATGAGTGATAGGATCATGTGATTGTGGCGGAGGATGTAAAATCTGCAGATTAGATTGATTTTCAATACGCTCGAGAGAGTGACGAGGAGTCTCAAGACAGTGAGGACCTGACATAACCATCAGCTTGGGTTGAAGTGCCTCGACAACTTGAGGGGTTCCAACTTCATCATCAGGTACAACGTCAAAGACTGGTGGCTTAGAAAGATCAACATCAAGTGAATCAACATCGTGGTCAAATGAAGGAGTGAAGAGATCACGACAAGATCAGAAAATTCAAGATGTTCATCGACATCCATATGACTTGACGAATCATATAGAGGGGTTGATGAGAAACAAAAATGTTCACCCTCTAGGTTTTCAGAAAGAAAAGATGACAGATTGGGTAGAGTCGGAAAGAAAGATGTGTCCTCTCTGCAATCAAATGAAAAACTGACATTTGATGTGTTATGTGAATGATCAGAAGTAAAAAAATCCAGTGATGAAGTTTCACAAGACAAATAAGAAATGGAAGAATCACAAAATATGTTAGGAAACAAGGGATGATGTGCAGAGGTCATCCTTCATCGCAGGTTCTTCTTCAGATTCCCACACATACTCATCATAAATGAAAATGTAGGTTCGCTTCTTAACACCAACTCTATCGACAACTTGATCCTCGTCAACAACGAATGTGGAGTCTGGAACGAGAGAAAACAACATAGTACAATCTGAAGGATCAACAAAATGACAGGACAAAGGTTGAGAGAACAAGTTCACGTGACAACCAATAGGCTTGCAAGACAAATATGCACATATATCTAGAGCAGGTTGGGTGGGAGGATGTGACAGTTCAACAGATGCATTCACAACTTCTCCCATCTTGCATTGTGGGGCTAGAGTTGTTTTATGAGGAGAGGACAGAGGGTCACCTGTGACAAAAACCTTGTCCATCTTTGGTTTGGCAGCTCTAACACCGACGTATGCTAGCAGGGGTTCAAATGATTCTGAACATATGTGGATTTTCAGATATGTGAAGAAGATACTAAAATATTTCATTGATAAATTTCGAATCAATTTCATCTTCTGGGATTTGAAAAGCGAGATTACACAAGCGATTCCAAAATTTCAAAAGGGATTCATCAAGTGCTTTCTGTAATTTTAGATTTTTTTTATTGAGTGATTTACGATCATAATGATAGAACGCATGGGCCAACTCTATGATCATCTCATCATAAGAGTGAATGGAGGTTGCGGGAAATGTGACACCATTGCAGTGGGTGCCCTCTGAGCGTCAGTGCGAACAACGAGCATGCAATGTCGTCTTCGAGGACTTCATTCCTTTCACGAAAACCCATGAAGGCAACTTCGTGATTAAGAAAAGATACTCTGCCTTCACCATCATATGTGAAATGTGACAAGTCATTAAAGAGATCCTACGAAAATTCAAAATCACGTCCATGAGACATACATGTCAGAGGTTTAACTGTAATGTAAGTCATGAAGAATGTGCATAGACTCAAAAAAAACTTTGAGGACTCAGCTTGTCATCTGGCCCTGTCATGCGGAAAGATTTATTTTTGCGGACAAAGCTAACCTCCCTAGGAGTCTAAGACTCTCTAGTGACAAACAAAACAAGTAAGAGCAATCCTTCTCTAAATATACATTATCCTATGAGAAACCTAGTGTTTTTCGATCTTACCTTAGGTCCAACGCTTGTTGTAGCAGCCTAGCTTCGTTGATCCAGATGAGCTCCTCCTTCACTTTGAAACCTGCATACACTAACAATCAAACGATTACATAACACCTGAATATTCCACAAAACAAAGCATATTCAACATATAGACCAAGGAGTATATGAAACAATTCATTAACAACAAATCATTGAGAAGAATGGACTTATTTGTATTAAGGAAACAAAAAAGAAACCATTACAACCTGAGCCTTGGTGTTTTGCAAGTTCCTCCCAGGGTCCAGCAAGAGTTTTCCTCTACTTTGACAAGCTCACCCACTTCCAAATGAAACAAGAAAGGATGGTAATCTCTCCTCACAAGCTTCCAAAGGAAGTCCTAATTCCAGCAGCATCTACCCTTTGGAATGTTCAGCTTTCAACCTCCCCTCCTTTGGCCCAATGCCTGTATTTATAGTGTTCTAGAGGAAGTTATTCAATTCCAACATCA
>APFE030694565.1:186574-216034 GCA_000404065.3 Pinus taeda
ATGTATCTATGTAGGCAACCACGGTATTTGAGTACCAGATGCAACTCAGAATCTTTGATACCCAACTGTGTGCGAAGGGTATGAAAAATGTTTGTGAACTCTGGCACATCTTGGTCCCATCCCTGCCGCGGTGTGGTCCATTTGATGTATTTGTCCTCATAGATTTTTACAGGGTAGTACTGCTCCTTGATGGCATCTCGGAATGAATCCCAAGTGGGTGCGGCTGAAAATAGTGAGCTTGTGCTTTTATCCTTCTGCTCGCAATAGGTTTCCCACCAGTCCTTGACGTGGGGGGCTGCTTTGAGAAGAGCGAAAACAATCTTTTCCCGACTTGAAAATTCATGAACAGAAAAATAACCTTCTAGCAGATTTAACCATTTGTGTACCGCATCTACGTCTATCTAACCCTCGAGTATGGGGATTTAAAAATTAACTTGTACCTTAAAGGGTGTGGCGTTTCCAGAGTAGTGCTGGAAGCCGATGCGTCACCTCTGGGTAGCCGCTGAAGAATCTGCGCAAAGTTATCCATCATTGCGTTCCTTTGTCGCTCGAGGGCTTCTTCGAGCAAGATTTGGTAGGATCTCCTACCCCCTCGTCTTTCTTCTCATCCGCCATGGGAGGCCGACGGGATTTGCAAGGCTGGTATTGCAAAGGTTCGACCAGTTCAAGCCCTAACTCCTTATATCCCGACCTCGTTGGGGACATGCAAAGAAAAACAAAGAAAAAGCAGACCGCTCTGATACCACTGATCCATATTTAAATAGGAACGCAAAAAATACAGAGATAACCATATACACAAATATTCAGCGGAAATAATACTTCATTTCATTAATGGAAAATATCGAAATATGCTTACAACCAGAAATGGAAAGAAACCAGTTAGGGCAATGGTAGCTTATCTCTGAGAAGAGATGTGGTTGCTACATGCCTCTGAACTGTTCTCAACTGTGTTACAATGAGGCTCAAAGGCCTATTTATTGTTGAGAAACAATGTAAAACCCTTCACATCCCAAAACCTAACCCTAGAAGATGAAACGCCAAATTGTGGGCCCCGTTTGGGTAAATTGAAACATCAATTTCCCGGGGTTGTAGATTTGGTATACGATCTTCGTTTGACGCATACAATAGCTTGTTAGAAAGGTCTATCCGAGCACTACCACTTTGGGAAGGGCAACATAGGTTCATGGACCCTTGTTGCCCCCATATTTCCCAAAAAACATCGTTTAGGGCCTCAAAACGGCTTCGGAAGTTCAGGACCCGAAAAACTGCTAAAAATAGTAAACTGTGCTACAATTTAGGAAACTAAAAAAGTTGAAAGAGACAATTGTGGGGGTCCAAATGAGATAGGTGGGTGGCCACCAACATCCACCTGGATCACACTTGGAGTTTCACTTACAATATATTTACAATAATACAATTGCCACATATACCCATGTGGGACAAAATAGGCTTGAGTTAGCCTGACAAGACAAACAACATCACTCGGGGTCTTGGGGAAAGACCAACTTGGTAACCTCCTCGTGATGGTCTTCGGTGACGAACTGATACCATGCTTGGTATTGTGTTATTGTGCCCCCATACTATTAGGTGATGTCCTTGTCAAAGTGAACCCTTGCCTCCATGGCTTCCGGGTATATGGTTCTGAAACCTCTGTCCAGCTCATCCTGAAGCATACACAACATTGTCTTGAGTGTGGCTAGATCACCGATGTACTTCTGCATTTTCTCTATGTTGATTTGCAAGTCATCATTGGTGGATTCATGCATCAATGCTCTATGTAATTATCGACATCCAACATGACTTGGTTCTTCCTCATGGCCTGGGTGAGGGTTTTGATGGAAGGGATCTTGTGCACTAGCACTATGACATCCAGACTCCTTAAAAACCGTGCATAGGAAGCCTTAATGCTAGTGATGAGTGGAGGGAGTTGCTCATAATTCCGGATCAACATCTAAATCTGTGCTTTGTCTAACTCAACCTCTAGCTTCATCCTCTTGTGCAAGTAAAGGGGGGCTCCCTTGTACCTAATTGTCCATTCTTGCATGTGCGCAATAACAGTGTGAATGTCTTTGAGAGTTTGGGCCATCTGTGCGCACTGCTACTGAAAGATGTATAGATGGACAACCGCTTTCTTCATGGTGACAAATATTTTATACACTGTCCGCATGGTGGCCTCCAAAGTTGATATCTTTGCCACTATTTCTTTCTTCATGTCTATCATGGTGGATCCTACAGATTGTTTTGTTATCTTCCTAGCCTCTTGTAAGTCCTTCACCATCTGACCATTCTCTGCTATTAAGAAATTGACTGTTGAACTCGTGGCTTCTGCATAAGCCTTAAAAGCCTCGACCATGGAAATTGGATGTCTTCTAACATCTGGTACAATCACCCTTTCTTCTGTGTGCGTAGGTGATGTATGATCATCCAGGAGCTGCTTTCTTAGTGCCTATACAATCCTCTGTTGTGATTCATCAAATGCCAGATTGTACACATCTATCTCTGGATCATCATCAAGGAGAACAACTTCTCCTTGCTTGCTTGAGACTAGTTGTGATTATGGAGGTGGCGGAGACTGTGGTGTGACATTAGATGCCCTTGACATGAGATCGATTTCTTGGTCCTGTAGCTCATGTTCCATCTCCATGTCTGTTTCCTCAATCGACTGCTCAACCTATTGAGCAAGTTCCCAAACCTCCACCTGCTCACCCTCTTCTTCATATGCTGGATTCTCTACTTCTTCAACTTGTATCTGTGCAGTTTGCTCTGCCAGTGCACCTTTTCCTTCTTTTATTCCTATTTCTTCCTTTCTTTATTTTCTCTCCTTCTGAGCTCTTGTTCTTATTTTAGCTTCTTCTCCATTGCTTTCAATCTCATCTGTGTATCTTCCAAACTTTTATTCTCTCTCTTCTTCCACTCTACTCTCCTTTCACGTTATTGCCTCTTCGCATCTATCTCCAAAGCTACTCTCTCAAAAAGTGGATCTTCTTTGAACTTGTAGCTTTTCTCATCCTCTGTTCTCTCGAAAATATTCCTCTTACCTTTTTCTTGCACCAGTTTGTTGTTCACTGTTGCTATTGTTGTTGCTTCATATAGTGTTACTTCCTACAATGTTGTTTTCCATTCTACAACTATGCTGACCGGCTCACTGAGCCTAGAGGAGTTGTAACAATACCTCCAAGGATCTTCCTCTGGCTAATGACATGCCTCGTGGATCCATGGGTAATACACCTTTGCACAGTGGTTCTTGCATATGCAATGGGGGTCATAAAGATTGAAACTCTTGGTGCCGAACCCAAACTTCTTCAAGTCCTCAGCCTTGATATCCAAATCCTTCAAGGTATGGATCTCATACAACCCAATCCACAAAGGAAGGGTGGGCCATGGTGCCTTCTTCCTCCTATACAGTCTCACTGATAACCCTATGGAGATGTGGCATGCAACCTCTTGCATGACCAACTTGTCCGCGGCGAACCTTGGTAGCTCATACGAAGGATTTTCCACACCAAACATCTTGATGAAGGTGCAACCGGGTGAGGCATACCAGGAATGTTAAGTAATTCCTGCATCGCTTCTTGGGACATGCAAGGTGGATCATGTTCTAATATCATATTGTACAACAGGGTGATGAAGTGGTCAGAAAAACTTGCCATGACTCCTCGGTAGCTGCACTCAGAGGGAAACTTGCAATAGACGTTCATAACATCATCTAATGATGTCCATGTCCAACCCATGCCAGGGAACTTTTGTTGGGCATAGAATGCATCAAGAAGGTACACATACATATAGAATCTTGCTTGTCCATCCTTAGGTGGATTCTAGGCATTAGACATATGCAATTTCAGTTGAAGAGCCACAATGTATGAATACTTGAAAGGCATTCCTTCATTTTCTAACTGATCTAACATAACAACCCAACTCTGTGGGAAGGTCTCCTTGCTCTCTTGACGATACAAGCGACATATGAAGATGACCACGAGTCGGTAAGCCTTCCTGAGTGACTTTGTCTTGTAGAACTAGTTGGGTGTCATCCCGAACTTCATGATATATCTATTGTTCACATTGTTGTTTGGAGTGAATAACATTGCATCCATGTGGTTCACCGACTGGGGCAAGTGATACATATGATGGTAGTTTTTTGACCTGAAGGTGGCAAGTTGTGTACCACTGGTATTGCTCAATGTCATCATCTTAGCATCGATATGTGAAAAAATCCAGTGAATGATATCTATGCCCAAGAAGACATGGTCTTGCATGAAACCATGTACAAGCCAGACTTGTGAATGTTGACATAGAATTGTCGATCTTCCAGATCTTCCTTGAAACTGCTTGCAAATATGTCCTTTATTTCTTGCCATGTGATCTTCATGTCCTTCTATATGAAAAACTACGTGTTTGCATAGATGGGAAAGTTCATTGGCACCTATTCAACCATGTCTATAGTTCTGCTCTCTACAATTTCCTTTGGTCCATATCTCTTGGAAACCATGATGCCTGTATTGCTAAGAGATTGTTCAACAACTGATGTACCTGGAGATAGAGCAAACACTCACAAAAAGCATATGTTAGCTCAAAAAACACAAAGCACTTCAAGGATCAATCATGCAACAAGTTGGGTGAATGTTGGGTAAGATTGAGCAGTAGTGACTCTTAGAGGCAGGGATATTGTCAGTTGGATCTGCACATTGCGTAGTCCCAGCTACCAGTGAGATGTGTTGTTGACTGGAACTGTGTAGAGCGCATTCAAGCGAGGTTGGTTGTGGATTGGAACTGTGCACAATTCAATCTAGCTTGATTGCTGGCTAGGACTATGCATTGCGCAATCCTAGTGGACAAGAATGGGCACTGTCTCCCAGAACTACACTAAGCATAGCTGGAGGCCAATGACAAGCAACTTCTATGAAATTCCTAGAGCCAAGCAGAGCCTTGAGATCCAGGAATGTGCAGTGCATGTCGAGCAAAGCTAGATATGAGCCAAGGCAACCCAGATCTACCTAAGGGCAACATGAAAATGAGTAGATCTAGATGCATGAGCAAAGGATGGTTTCGATAGGAGTGAATGATCATGGATGCAATCAAAATCAATGCAAGACTCGGTCAAACAGATGAACAACGAAGTTGGTGGGGAGAGTCGCCACAATGATAACCGTTAGTGAAAAAATAGTGTTATGCATTCTATGCTTAAGAAAGATAATGCAAAACTTGAAACAAGACTTCTACAAGTTAAAAAAAGAATAAAACGCTAGGGGTTGTTGAGTAAAACATGCAAAACAACACTCACACAATCCAAGGAAATAAAAGTGACAGAAAAAGAAACAAAAGACTTGAAAATCAAAACTCACCTGAAAAAAGTTGTGCCAAAGGTTCCTAGATGCCTCGGGAATGCCAGAGCCCCAAGATCGAATGTGTAGAATGAGATCTAGGGTGTCTATTAAATAGATTTGATAGATTCAGGGTTTGCGATGCACATGCAAAAAATCTAGGAAAAAGCGACAAGTGGTGGGAAGTTTCTAAAATGACTTGAGTGTAACTCCCAATGTGCATGGAGAAAATGTGGAGTTCTGGAGGGAATCAAGCAACTTATCGACACAACATCTGATGGAATGCTTCTGCACAATTCTTGGGCTGAGTGGCTCTTGCTACCTCTCATGCTTTGCAAAATTTCCCAGTTGAAGACAAGTTGTCAGATGGGTCTGCACAATTTCTAAGCCAAAGCTCACTACTAGGATTCTATACACAATTCTAGAGAGCAAGACTGACTGTCGGGCTGCTTTGCACAATTCCTGAGAGTAAGGCAGGCTGTTGGGATGCTCTGCGCAATTCCTAAGAGAAAGGTAGGCTTCCCTCTAGGACTGTGCAATTTTCCAAGACAACGTAAGAACCAGATGTAAACCAAGTCATGAGGGAACCTTGTGGTTAGTCAACAAATCAAGTGAGCGAAAACAAGCCGCAAAGTTAAAGATAAACTTGAATGGAACACAAGTACCTGAGCAGTGAAAAACAAGCTGCTAAGATTTTGAGGAGGGAGACTCCAAAACAAAGTGAAGAAAAAATTTTGGAGGGTGGTTGTAGCCACTACAACAGAGTGCAGAGCAGAGTTGACAGCAGAGCAAGAGGATCAGTAGCAGAGTCAACATAAGCACAATTTTTCACAATAGACAGTTGCAGACACAGTTGATTCAATTTATTTTACTTGGATGATTTTGGGTTGCAAATGTCGTAGTAGAAACAACAATAGTGACAAGAGTTGCATGCATAACATTCCAAAGGTACCAGAAAGGAATAGAGTTGAATTCCTTTATTGTTGAGAGGGAGTGTTAAAAATAGCAACAAGAATGTTAAAAATAACATCAAGGAAAATCCTAATTAACTTGTCCTTGAATTAAATTGGGAATAAAATTGTAATTCTACATCTTATGACAATTTGTAATAGTTAACTAAGTTAATATGACTTAGTTTCCTTAGTTAATTCAAGTTGAGGGTATAACTAGAGTCATGTAGAGTCTCTCCTACAATTAGGTGCACTAGTTGAGTTTATTTTGAGTTGTAATTATCTAATTCAGTTTAACTGAGTTAAAGTCAGTTAAACTAGTTCCAACTGATGGAGGAATTAGTGGGAGATCCCGTAGTGGAGTGTTTCCTACAGTAGTCACAGGGTGCAACCTACAGTGGTGGGGTGAATCCTGTAGTAGTGGGGTGCGACCTACATTAGTGGGGTGCTTCCTGCAGTACTGGGGTGAAACCTACAGTAGTGGGGTGTAGCCTGCAGTAGTGGGGTACTTCCTTTTGAACATTGGCGTGCTTCCTATCGAACATTGGGGTGCTTCTTGAAGTGTAGTCTGGTGCTGCCTATAGTGATCAACCAATAAACTGAATATTCACTCATAATTAACTCATGCATGTTATATCAGAGAAATACCCAGTTGAGATTGGAGTTCAGGGGCAGTGTACAATCAGTTGTAAAATCATCTAAATTAAACCAATGGTGCATGTATTTAGAGAAAGTCCTACGAGGATTGCACAATTCATAATTGAGGAATTTCCCCATGAAATAGGGGCTAATTCCCAAGGGAACAACACAAGGAATTAGGATCTTGGAGGATTGGAAATTTGGCTAAGTATTGGCCAAAGCCTCAGTTAGTCAGGAAAAGGATAGAAAATACTTGTGTAGGTTGAGCTCAAGGTTGAGAAAAGGATATTTTATTCATCCATATTCTTTGACTAATGAAATATACATAAATCAAGGTTTTTCAGTTGTGATTTCCCCATAAAATCATTGTGTTATGTGTGATTGAATTTTTCCGGCCAGGAGGTAACTCAAAAAAAATTGTGATTTTTCATTGAGATTGATCATAGATATATACATGGAGGGAGAGACTCTTGGGTTTCATCTCCCAATGTCTATTCAACTTCTAATTCTCCTTATTTTCCTATTTACAATATTTACATGGATTCACCTAATCCCAAAAATTAGGTGTCAACATTACCCCTTGTTGGCTTAGTGGGTCTTGACCCAGGTTAAGAGTTAAGTTTTCCAAACAAATCCCTCCACTATCAGCCCTTTCGGAAACAACCCACAGAGCGCGGACTGAAGTCTCACCCGAAACAGTATGGGGGGATGCTGGAACCAAGTTTCCGCACCTAGAGATGATTGTGATGTCATTTTTGTGCCCTAAACCTGCCTTCGTGCATGTTGATAAACCTTTAAGGCTTATCGATATAACTTCCTTTTATCAAACTCTAGACCTCCACAAAGGTCTACAACTATCTTTTGCAGACCCTAAACATGTGAATCAACCACTTACGTGCCTCTGTAATTACCCAAATCAGCTTAAGTATTTGATAACATTAAAATGCAATTAGATATTCTCCGCATAAGCAGTTATTATTACTTGCATTCATATGATAACGTAAATCATGTAAAATTGTGCATCAATACAGTATGAATTCATAAACCTATCATTCATCACAAAATAATAGTGCATTCGTTCATAAAAAAAACGAAATAGACAAAACACATGAAATGTTGTAATAACTTCTTTATTAATGCTTTAGTTCTTCTTACAGACTCAAGACTTCCCTGTGCACTTAGCTGTAGGGGTCCACGCACTCAGCTGCAGACTCTACTATAGGCCTCTGTGCACATAGCTACAGAGCCTCTCTTCTACTCTAAGACTTCTTCTCTCTTACTACTAATGACACATTACATCTTCATTCTTCATTACCATCTATGCATTAGAATCTCTAAGAATCTCCTTTTTATACAATCCCATGGTCCGCGAACCATGGGTAGGTCTATACAAGCTAACACAACTTACATAACAGAAGGGTAAAACCCTTTATGATACTTTACTATCTACGTGCTTTGCGACCACATTTTGCGGAGAATTTATAGTCTTTACAACAAAACTTGGGCTTTTACCCCAAAATTGACCTTAGGGGACCTTGTCCCAATAGGCCCCCAACACAAATATCATGACTTATCCCCGAGTCACTATGTTGGCACAAAGATCTTACTGTAGAGACCTCCCAATTCTACTGATGCCACTGCTACCTCAGTTGCGCTTTGCATGGCTGCCTGCTTGATCTCCTCCACCAGCTGCTTTGTTCCTGGTCCTACAATGTCTTCCTTTATCTTCTATTGTGTTCTCTGTAGGCTTGCCAACTTCTCCTAAATGGTGGAAAAGATAACATAGGCCTCATCTAGCCAAGGTCCTAATCTAGCCTTGAGGACTGCCTCTTTCCTTTCTGCTGCCTCCACCTGTTCGAGCAATTGCTTTGCGTCATGCAGCTTATCCATCGTTGTGATATAGCGATGGTGCACGCCATCGCTCTTGCTTCGTCATACTACTGCTGCAATTCATGAGCTTCCTTGTTCAACCTCTGTAGGTTAGGATCTTCCTGGAGCATCGTGACTACCTCCATGGACTGCTCAAAGAGCGCAGTGCAATCCGCCATTGCGGCATCTACTGCTGCGAGTCCATCCTTTACAACTGCCTCACAATGTTCTCTGACCTCTGGTGGAGTTGAAGGTTGTGACTTCAACTCAAGATCTGTGATTCTAAGGTTCAGTTCAAATTGAACCTTGGCCACTTCTGTCTTTGCATCGCACACGCCTGCAACCAACTTCCTAATCTTGGCCTCCAACGACGCTTCTTCTGGTATATGTAGTTATGGAACTATTTTGCATGCTTTGGCTACCACAATTGCAGTTCGATCGTTCTGCTCCTAAACCTTCTTCTAGGCTTCTAGCGCTGTCGTCTTCGCAACGAACATTTGTTCGTTGTTGACCTTGTACTCGTTGATCATGCTCAGCGTGCGCTGCTGTCGGGCCTGAATCTTTGCAATCACACCTTCTTGCAGTGTGTGAAGGAATTCACTGGGGAGAGCAACCAAGTTCAGACCAACATGCCTCAAAGCACTGACAATAGCCTTGTCATTGTCTACCTCCGTGCTTAGAGCTCCATCAGGCAGCGTGAATACCCGAAGATCCAAGGATCGAGCCAACTCTGCTGCTTGAGTGGTCCCCATCACCAAACTAGTTGATGTTGCGCTACTCTGCCCGGTACCAGCCTGGAGTCTAGTTTTTTGGATCTACAGCTCGCGCAAACCCGTCTGTATAGTGACCAATGCTTGCTTCTGCTACTATTCAAACTGCTGCAGTAGTTCTATGGTTGTATCCCTTACTTTATCACCTATATCATCTAAGTCGCCCTATGTCAAGGTAATCAGATTGAGTGACGAATTGGAGGATTTGGTCTTCTTTCATTGTCCCTCCTTTTCCTGTTCCCTATGTCACTTCACGCAGAAGGGAGTGATCTCTTGATTGCCACAACCCTGCTTTGACCTCTCTTCTTCCTCCATTTGGGGCGAAGGATATTTATGACTTCTGTCAGAGCCGTTCTCTTCCTGCTATTCTTGTTCCTTTGTGGTGTGCTCCACTTCTTCTTGAGCCTTCTCCTCAGTCTCCTTCTTCCTCTTCTCAGCCAAATGTTGAACCTTTAGTCTGGTTGCTTCCTTTTTTTGCTTCTCCATGGACTTTCTAGTCCTGGCGACCTCATCGGATGGAACGTGCTAGTCCATTGGCCAACGCTAGATGACTTTTGCAATCACGTCATCCATGGCTAGGTAGGGTAAGTCAAACCATTTCTGGTTAGGGTCCTTGTACGCCTAGATGTAAACATGGTGGAAGTCCACCTTGAACTCTGTGTACCTCGACAACTACTTGAACACGGTTGGTGACAACCACAGCCTATGGTTGATGGCCATGCAAATACTCGCCTACATAAGCACCTAGAAGACTTTTCTTTCCATCTCCTGCACAAAATCTTTCGTGGCCTAAAGAGACGTGAACTTTGCTGCTTCTGGTAAATTCTTCTCCAAAGGAGGAAATTGGCTATCCTCCAGTAAGTCCCACACGACTAGCACTATAGAGAGAAACAACCATGAATAATGAAAAGTCTTACTCTCATTCTGTGCCTCTCTATAGTTCACGAGGAACTCGCTACACAAGCAGCGCGCTTAGTTGAACTGTATGCCTTTCGCACTCTGAGCCACCAAAGAAACTACTGGTGCTGGTACCTCGTCTGTGCGAAACTTTCTCATCACCTTGCCAACCAGAATTTGCGTGGAAATCTTGATTGTGGGGTCGGTAATGCTGGTAGTTGAATACCTGCGTGGCTTTTTGACAAGCTTAAACTTTTCCTTCATCTTTTCAGCGAGGTTGCGCTCACTCGTCTTTCCACCAAACGCCTGGGCCAGATTCAGTCCAGAGTGTGGTAATAGTGTGATCTTGTGGATCAACATGTCGGTTATGGGGATCGTCTCATTCAACGACAAGCACCCATCATGTACCGGCACAACAAATGTTTGATGACTGTCAGGTTTATGTTTGACCGAGGGTAGTGCGACACCCATAACAAGTTCAGCAGCCCTGACTTGTTGACTCTACGAATCCATTCCACCAGCTCCAACGTGGTGACTCCAGACTCCTTGTAGAAAACCATCTACATGAAGGTGTCAGTAGCAAGGTGGGGGAATCGCTCAAGGTCTGCCAAATCCCATTCTTCAAGCTTCAAATGCGGGATCCGTGCTAAGGGCAAACCTTCAAAGGTAATATTCTCTGGCAATAGGGGAGTGTTGAGGGAGAATTGTTCGACATTTTGGTCCTTTGGGACCTTCACCTTTCCCTTTTGCGGAGGGATATACTTTATCAGTTTTGAAATAGGGTCCACCCCTTCAATGTCAATATGCTCTATGCCCTCCTTTGCCTCCATATCAACCACCTTCACCTTCTCCTTCGCACTCGACTTTTCTTTATGCTACACCTATGTAGATGCATGTTTCCTTGGTGACTCGCGCACCGAAATCAACTTCTTTTGTTGATCCTTCTTTAGCTTAGAGACCTATCTCGTCAGTGTAGGCTTCAGCCTAGGTGAACTTGACACGATAAGCACTATTGTGGGAACCTCCATACTCACAACCTCAGGGGCAGGTCCCTCAAAGGCAATAGTCTATCCGACGCTTGCAGTTTCTTCGAGACCTGGTCCTAACATGATGTCTCGAATAAGCTTGTGGTTTGAATTGGAATACTGAGTGAACATGGGGCTTGTGATAAAATCCTCAAAGAACTCACGGTTCATGTGCAACAGACAAAACAAATAAGAAATTCTCAAAATGCAAAGTGTTTCTCGCTGGATGGCCACTTGTAATTTATAGGCGAATTCGAATTCAAATTTGACTGCTCCCCCAAAATCCATCCATAAATGCGAAATTGGTGGCAAATTTCCAAATATTTCACACTTGATTTCAACCTTAAATGCCTTAAATGACAATTGCTCACTCCTATTAACCGTCTTCTGGCAGTCAAATCATGAAAAGTGATGGTAACAATCACTTTTTGACTACGCTGTGTGGTCTCCAACCCTATAGTGCAATTCCCTTCATGCTTCATTTGGTACTGTGACATCCTCCTATTTCGTGCAGAGCCCCTGTCGCGTAGCTCCACAACTCGAGCAATGTAGTTATAGTCCCGCGCCTCCTTGCAGCTTCCTGGAGCGCTGATATTGTGCTACCATCATGTAGTCATTAGGCTGGATCCTCAGTGTATGGCTTTAATCGGCTGCCATTTACCTTTCTCGGAAATGGATCTCCATTCAATTTCACAAGTTGAACTGCTCCAACATTGGTAATTTCCTTGATCACATATGGCCCCAACCAATGCATCTGAAATTTTCCTAGAAATTTATTTAACTTGCTGTCAGATAATAAAACTTAATCATTTACCTTGAAGGTGTGCAGTTTGATGTGTCGATCGTGCCATGATTTTTTGCGTTCCTTCTATACCTTCTGATGGAATCCAGCCAAAAATGTTATGAAACCAGCTCACAAAAATATAGAAAAGATAGATGGACGCCTTAGAAATAAACCTCTTCGAGGGGTAACCTCCTTTACATTACACAAATGAACAATTCTTAGATGATACAAATGACAAGACTTCCTTTCTATTTATAGGAGTCTAAGGGGTCATAATCTAATCACAGCCGACATAACAATAATAATGTAAGGGGACAATAATAACAATAGTGGGCTTCTATGGGGCATAATAATAACAATATGGGGACTACATGGGTACAATAATATAATAAGGTGGTTGTACTAATAACAATAAGGGGTTACACTAGTAGTATAGGGGCCTAACATGCCCTTCTCCTTCAAAAAGTGTTTTCCTCAATGCTTGAGTAGTTCTTGATACTTCTGTATAAAATTATTGTCCTCCCATGTGGAATCTTCAGCGGGTAAGTTCTTCCACTTGATGAGATACTCTGAAATTGATTGATTTCATAGCTGTCGAGTTCTTGTTTCTGTCACTGCTCTAGGTTCCAATATGATTTTTCCTTCCTCTTCAAGTTCTAGCAATATTGTTTGAATTGGGATATTCTGAAGCTTTTGAATGAGTGGTAACACTTCTTTGTCCTTCTTCCATTCATCCCTTGCTTCGTTTATCCAATCTAGTTGGATAATAGGAATAACACAAAACATTGCTTCCACATCCTCATCCTTTCTTGAGAGTGCATCGGCAACAAAAATTTTCTTCCCTTTTCTATAGATGATGTCAAAGTCATAACCCAACATATTTGTGACCCATTTTTCCGTTCTTCTAAAGATAATATTTGTGCTAAAAAGTATTTAAGACTATCATGATCTATTTTTACCTTGAAGTGTCTTCCCATTGGATAAGGTCACCATTTCTTAAGTGCATGTAGTATTTCCAACATTTCCTTCTCATAAATAGCTTGCTTGAGATGTAGCCGTAAAAATACCCAATCATTTACATCAAATGTTTTTTCACTGCGATGTTGATCTACTTGTTGTTTCATTCGATTCTGCACCAAAGTCGTGTTGTCCTTTAAACGTTGGAGAACTTTTTGTTGATGCTCGATGTGATATTTCACTGCTTGAACCTTTTTCATTTTGATATGTCCTTCTATCTTAAGAGTTTGAGGAGTGGTAATTTCTTCCAATGCTTTACAAGATATGGTCGGATTCATTTCTTGATGCTTGATGTGATCTTTCACTTCTTGAACATTTTTCTTCTTGATATGTCCTTGTATCTTGATAGTTTGAGGAGTGGTAATTCCGGCCAATGCATTACAAGATATGGTTGGATTCATTTCTTCTTTCTCGATGTGATATTTCACTTCTTGAACCTTTTTCTTCTTGATATGTCCTTCTATCTTGAGAGTTTGAGGAGTGGTAATTCTTTCCGATGCTTTACAAGATATGGTCGGATTCATTTCTTCTTTCTTTGGGGTTGGGTCCTAGCATATATCCTCTTCTTTTGATGTTTCTTGATCCTTTTCTTCCTCCTCTTCATACTCTATGTAAAATTATTTCTTCTCAGCACACTTATGACCTTTAGTGCATTTTCTATCACAATTGTAACAAAGCCCTATTTCTCTTTTTTTTTCCCAATTGTAGTGGTGTAACCCTTGTATGTTGTGGATGGCTAGGAGGAACTACACTTCCATCTTTATAGTTGTGAGGGGTATACTTCCCTGTTGACATAATTTTTCTTTCCTCTTTGTAACAAAGCCTTTTTTCTCTTTTTTCTTCCAATTGTTGTGGTGTTTCTCTAAAGAAGGTGTTGCTCTTTATATCCTCATAATGTGCTATCATTTCCTCCGTGAAAATTGATCGTGTAATAAGTTGTTTACGAGAACAAAACCCTTTATACCATAAAAATTGATCTTGTTCTAAATATGAAGATGCAATACATACCTTTTGTAACAGTGGTACACCATGTAGATCAAAATATTTCTCCATCTGTAGTATCCAATTTACTGGATCCTTGCCATCAAAATTCCTCATATCGCCTTTTCTTGATTTTAGGAGCTCGATCTTGAAACGACTGTAACTCTATAATTTCAGACCTTCCAGTTCTTAAATCGTGATTTGTAGTAGTCCTCTGCGTTTTCTTTCTAATTCCACCAGTCTAATCAAAATTAGATTCTCCAAGAAAGAGTTATGCACCATCTCCCAAGATGGCCTAATTATATACCTTTTCATAAGAGCAAACTTGTATGAAGTTCCATGTGTCACTATTTTGACCTTTGGATCTGAAAAATATACATAGGCAACTACAATATGTCCTCTTTCTGTATATTCTTACAAAATTTCAATATGATGCCCAGAGAGACAGTTATGATGATTTTCCCCAGGTCACTTGTTTGTAATGTAATTCAGGAGTCTGCAAAAAGGCCAAATTCCTCAGATCATATCTTCGCAAATATAGCACAAAAAACTTTGAAATTCAGACCCGAGGTTCAAAATTACTTCAACCCAAATGGGTTTTGTTTTAGTGTCTGAAACGTCGCAAAAACAAAGTTATAGTGTCAATGCCACGATGCCCTATTTGGAGCAGCGAAACCCTAGAATCCAAAGCTCTGATACCAATTGTTATGAAACTAGCTCACAAAAAGATAGAAAATATAGATGAATGCCTTATAAATAAGCCTCTTCAAGGGGGAAACCTCCTTTACATTACACAAATGAACATTCTTGGATGATACAAATGACAAGACTTCCTTTCTATATATAGGAGTCTAAGGGGTCATAACCTAATCAAAGCCGACATAACAATAATAATGTAAGGGCACAATAATAACAATAGTGGGCTTCTATGGGGCACAATAATAATAATATGGGGACTACATGGGTACAAAAATATAATAAGGGGGTTGTACTAATAACAATAAGGGGTTACACTAGTAGTCTAGGGGCCTAACAAAAAATCTATCTTCTTCGAGATCTAATAGCTGCACGAGCCACTCTTCTAGGGCTCTGCGATCCACCATCCCGGTGAATGCCGCTATGCATAGAATATGCATGAGATACTCCATAGGCATCACAACCTCCACACCATAGATGAACCGAAACAGTGTATAACCCGTACGCTTCTTACAAGTATTTCTATAGGCCCATAACACACTGCGTACACGCATGTCCCAATCATTCCTTTACGCATTGCAAACCTTTGTCAACACGTTCTTCAATATCTTATTAAACACTTCAACCATCCTATTGGCCTGAGGATGATATGGGATACTCTTCTGATGATAAACTTGGAACTCCTCTTTCAACGCACTGGTCGTTTCATTAAGGAAGTGCTTACCACAATCGCTCATCAAAATATTCGGGCAATTGAACCTGGTAAGAACATATTAAAATAGGAACTTCGTTGTTGTTGTGCCTGTACAGTCCTTCACGGGCTGTGCCTATGGCCATCTGGTAAAATACTCAGTCACAGTGATGATATACTGCGCACCCGTCTTCTTTCTTGGAGGTTGAATTGGTTTCACAAAATCAATTTCCCACTTTTCAAATGGTTGCAATGACACTTGCAGATTCAGAGGCAGCTCATCCCTTCGTGATGACTTGCCTACCTCTGACATGCATTGCACGCCCTACAATATGCTTTGGAATCCTTATGGAATGTCGACCACCACAACCCAACACGTAAAATATTCTGCGTTGCTGCTTTTCCTACATAATGGCCTCCTGCAGCCTCTCCATGAGCTTCAACTAGGATACTACATTGTTCAAAATCAGGTATGTATCATCGTAGTATCTTGTCCGATCCCATATTATACAAGTGACCTGCAATAACAGAAAAATCTGCCACGAGCACCACTAATTCCTTCTTCTGTTGACTAGTGTATCCTTCTGGAGCCATTCCTGTAGTTAGCAAGTGGATAATGTCTGCAAAATTATTATCTACTACGTGCACCACAAAGAGTTGTGCGTCAGGCAGCCCTTCCTCCAAATTGGTAGGCTCCTCTCCTGTTTTAATGCATGACAGATGATATGGTCCTCCATTCAATCTCCCTAGCTTCACAATTACTTCGAAATCATACTCTTGAAACAACAAAAACCATCTACATATTTTCCCCCTCAACACAGGCCTTTTGACTAGGTATTTTAATGTAGAATGGTCTGTATACATCTTAAAGTGTCTGCCGAGCAAGTAATGCCTAAACTTCTGGAGCGCATACACCATAGCCAACCCTTCGCACTCTTTTGTTGAATAGTTCTTTTGAGCCTTATATAGCTTCCTACTCGCAAATTCTATCGGTGATCCAGTTCTCCTTCACTAGCCTGCGTTAGTAATGCTCCCAACACAATACATGATGTGTCCACATGCACATGAAATTCCTTCTTCCAATCTGGGAAGACTAGGATAGACACGGTGACCATTTTCTCTTTCAATACATCCAAACCTCGCTGAAATTCCCCATTCTAATAGAATGCACCATCCTTCTTCAATACCTTTTCCATCGGTGCAGTAATATGGGCATAGCTATTGATGAACTTTTGATAGTATCCAGTATGACCCAACATTGCACGCAACTGTTTAACACTCCTTGGTACCTCCAAATTAATTATGACTGTGATCATAGCGGGGTCCACCATTAGTCATTTTTTTCACACTACATGACCCAACAAGATTCCAAAAGGGACGCAAAATAAACACTTATTCAAGTTTAGCGCGATCTGATACCTCTGACACGTATCCAGCATCAAGCGCAAACTAGCTACATGGCATTTGACTAGTCCCAACACGGTCCAATCATCAAAATATACCTCCAAAAACTTGTGAATGAACTCTTTGAACACTGCAATGACCACACATGAGAATATTGTTGGCACATTCTTAAGTCCAAAAGGCATTACCGTATATTGAAAGCATCCCCACTTAGTCGCAAAGGTATTTTTACTCCTGCCTTCTAGTGCGATATTTATCTGATGGTATCCAGAGAACCCATCAGTGAATGAATAGGCCTCCTACTGGCCAAAATTATCCAGCACTTCATTTGTGAATGGAGTTGGGAAAGGATCATGAACGCAAGCATCGTTCAACTTCTTGAGATCTACGCAAATCCTTATCTCATCCTTCTACTTATTTTCCTGAACTACCATAGGAATTACCCAATCGGACTCCTCCACTAGTTCAATAAAACCTATTGCCAACATCTTGTCCAACTCCAAGCAGACATTTTCCTTGTACTTAGGATTAAGGTGATATGTCCTCTACTTAACGGGCTTCGCATCTGGTTTCAATGTTATTTTCATCACTCTTAAATCGCCTATTATCCCTTTCAATTATGAAAATTTTGTAGGGAACAAATCCTGGTACTTGTTGAGCAACTCAACAACCTTATCCACCGTAGCATCATCCAAATAGTCCCCTATCTTCGCAAACTTCAGCTCCACCTCTATTCCAATGTTCACTTGTCTAGTTTTCAGTAGTGTGGTGATATCTGGATTTTCTATCTGCGGCCCCTCAACTTCACGCTGACCTTTCGCCTCTGGTATATTAATGTTACTTGGATCATCCTCTTCTTTTTCAGCAGTCACATTATAGCACTCTAGCGCATGGCGCAACTAGGTGGTCCAATTTAGTTGAATCAAATCCAAGGGATCCTATGGTATTCTGAAGATCGTTACCTTGACTCCTGCAATGCTTCATCAATGCATTCAAATCCATCTTCATAGCTGAATGTCATTAATAATCCCAGTCTCAAAATATCCCATCCGTAAGTGTCGTGGCGGTGCTCTATTTCCAAGTACTAATTCATTGATATTACATCCAAAGTGTGATAGAAAAAATGCACCCACCCTGGTTGCGGCACTGGTTCATAAACATAAATCCATTTTTCTAAGTGATTGCGTGGATCACTCCTCCCATCATTGATCCGAATCGAATCCATGAACGACTCTCAAAGAACCTTGACTATATCGGGACAAAACAAATCTCTAATGAAATCCAAAACAACATCAAAAACACCCTGAACCAGTGGCCATGGCAGCTGGCATGGAACGACGAGGACCTCGGTCAAAGCGAGCTGACTGAGGCCCATGGAGACTGCACAGGAGGTCAAAGTAGCCCCTAGGAGCCCCAGACCGGGAAAAGGAGTTGATTTTCGATAATCGTGCATTGGTGGGAAAATAGGGCTCAAATGGAGGAGCCTTAAGCCCTTGGTCACGTTGGGAACCAGAGAACCGTGGGAGGAGAAACAAAAAGCGCTAAAGTATAAAGGCATGACCCGCGCCCTGGAAATCGACGGTTTTGATTGGGGCACCCTTGAACGGTAAGAGGTTTTGGATAGGAGTGGATCGATCCCATACATCGATCGACGCGTGGTGGAGGAGGAGAGAGAAAACCGTCATTGATCGCGCATTATCGGTCCAGGAAGTCAACCACGCTTAGTGTGCGTATGACGTCGGATCTTGAGGAGCCCATATCAGACAGCTGAGATTAGGCCCAATAGAAAGAAGTGAAATCGACTGGGAATCCAGCCGCACTCTAAAGGGACTTGGAATCCGTTTGACCACCACGGTGGAGAAAGAACATATCCACAACATAACCAAAGAAATGAATTGATGAGCAGGCTGGCGCTGTTCCGATGAGGACACGTGGCCACTCCCTGATCATTCATGCTGACGCCGAACAGGGAACTCCAAGCACAGCTACAGAAGGTGAATTGATAGAGGCAGAAGAGGAACCAAGCGGGCATGAGTTCGAATGGCTAAAAGCCATGAACAACGAAACAGAATACACGGAGTGGAACAGTTTAACATTGAGATACAGAACCTAGAGAAGAGGCAGTTCAGAGAAAAGCAGGATGAGACAGAGGGCCGAGCTGATGCAGTGGTAGCATTGAGCACCAGAGCTTGAGAGATTCAAGCCACCCCATAGGGGAATCTGTCTGGATCGAGCCTTACATTAGGCTCTTTCCACTGTAGACCAGAAGGTCACAGAGCTGGTATGAAGAAGAGTCTGTACTCCAGTGGCTTAGGGGATCCAAGAACCACCCTGCCAAGCAAAAACCTGCTTCAGGAGAACTCACATTGAGTCCCTGCATTGTAATTCTCTGCTGAAAGCACAATAAAGCAAGGCCACCACTGAAAGTTGGACCAGAGATGTAGCCCTGGAGAATAGGGTGAACTCATTATTAAGATTGCATGTGTCTTGTGTTTGCTTAATGTATTTCTCTGAGGTCCTTCCATTTAAATGTCTGTGTATTGGAAATCTAATTGATCCATTGCTTAAATAACACAGAACACACACCAGCACGAGTCTATAATACCTTTTTTTTAATAGATTTTCAACTGATGGTACCCATAGGGTGATTATCAGATCAATCATATTTCTCTATCAGTAGCACTTTCGAGTGACCAAACCGCACCCTCATCATCCTTCGGTATTTGCACCATCCAAAAAAATTGTCTTTATGTGTACCCCACCATCTTGCGGGCGAAGCGCGCAACGCCAAATCCAGTGCTTGGAAGTGATGCTTCTCAGGCACTTCCGTTTCAAATGCATCCAAAAATTTATCTACATCAGTTAGAACATCATAATAAGGCAGACTCCTTACCTCCGATAATACACAGTGCAATGATTTAGTCATCATGTTACAACACAACATAGATACTTCATGCAACCTATTCTGCCAGTGTTCTAATTCCTCATTTGAATTTGATGTGCAGGAACTTTCGCGGTCCCATGAAATGCATCCATCTGCTGCCAGATTCACCCAATCTTGGTCGTGCTGTTATTTTATAGATCTTGTCCAAATCATCGTTACTTTCATAGTCGCAGACTGGTTCAGTATAGCGCGATCCTTATGCAGGGTCCAAAGATACTACTATGCCGAGAAATTTCCTCTCAAATGACATCGTCTGCTTCTTTAAATTGATCACCTCTTTCATGTCAATAGCCCAGTCGATCCCAAGGAGTGTGGGGTAGGGAATGCTATCATCAAAAATCTCTATTACTTCGAAATCGGCCAACCCACTCGTGCCTTCAATATCTACTGTCACTCCCTGCAATATTCCCATGGGGATAATATTTTGTTGATTCACCATCCTCAATTGAATCAAAGACCACTACAGTGCAGGCCTCCCCATTCTTTCCCATGTTTGTTTAGGCAGAACATTCACATCTGACCCAAGATCCATAATAACTTGGTCCATTTCATATTCGCTTATTTGCACGGTGAGCCTCATCTCACGCCCTGTTCTTTCCTTATGCTTACCAATTTTCCTAACAATGCATGGTCCCTCAGGAGCATTTTCTTTACCGGCACATTTATTTATCAACTCCTCTAATCCTTTTAAATCCTTGCTATTGCGTAAAAACTTCATATAGGTCTCGAAAAAGGTAGTGAACATGGATGGGTCCACTTCTTCGGACTGCTTATCCTGACATCCTGAGGTAGAAGCCTCAATGAGGCTTTTCTTCGCCTCCATGAAGGTTTCTTTCATGCGCTCTAAATCAAGCCCCACTTCTTTTTCTGGATCCTTGCGAACCCATTCTCCGCACTAACTCCGTAGTCCACACTATTGGATCATCGATCCTCGACCTTCCCTGGTTGTCTGCTAATTTAGCAATCCACTCATATAGCTCGATCGGAAAGGAACATAAGAAAATTTTATGTATCTCTATGTACAGGTACCTGTCCAACCACTGTTCTTTCGTTAATCGTGGATTTCTATTTTCTTGCGCCACGAATTCGTGGATCTTTCTATCCAACCACTCCTCAATTTATTTCCTTGTTGGATTCTAATGATGCGACATCACACATCTCTTTATGCAGATCCTAGTCCCGGCAACAGAACCATTTGTTGGCCCTTTCGGTAACAACCCATGGAGCGTAGACTGAAGTCTCACCTGAAGTAGTATGGGGGGATGCTGGAACCAAGTTTCTGCACCCATAGATGGTTGTGATGTCATTTTTGTGCCCTAAACCTGCCTTCGCATGGGTCGATAATCCTTTAAGTATTATCTATATAACTTCTTTTTATCAACCTCTAGACCTTCACGAAGGTCTACGATTGTATTTCATAAACCCTAAACATGTGAGTCAACCACTTACATGCCTCTGTAATTACCCTTAGTTTTGTATTTACCCAAATCGGCTTAAGTATTTGATAACATTAACATGTAATCAGATATTATCCGTGTAAGAAATTATTATTACTTGCATTCATATGACAATGTAAATAATGTAAAATCGCGCATCAATACAATATTAATTCATAAACCTATCATTCATCACAACATAATAGCGCATTCGTTCATAACAGAAGGAAATAGACAAAACACAGGAAATGATGTAATAACTTCTTTATTAATGCTTCAGTTCTTCTTATAGATTCAAGACTTCCCTGCGTACTCAGTTGTAGGGGTCCGCACACTCAGCTGCGGACTCTACTCTAGGCCTCTACGCACACAGCTGCAAAGCCTCTCTTTTACTCTAAGACTTCTTCACTCTTACTACTAATGACCCATTACATCTTCGTTCTTCATTACTATCTATGCCTTAGACTCTCTAAGACTCTCCTTTTTATACAATCCCATGGTCCGCAAACCATGGGTAGGTCTATACAAGCCGACACAACTTACATAACAGAAGGGTAAAAACCTTTATGAAACTTTACCATCTACGCACGTCGCGACCACATTTTCAAATACTTTACATTCTTTACAACAAAACTTGGGCTTTTGCCCCAAAATTGACCCTAGGGACCCTGTCCCAACACCCCCTTAATCTGAAGGGATGTTGGTGAGTCCAAGCATCGTTATGAATATTTCAAACTTTTCTTCCAAGAATTTTGGTGAAGATGTCTGCAATCTCCTCATTTGTGTAACAATGTTGTCGATGGATTGTCTTGGCCTCAACATGATGTCGAATCAGATGGTATTTTGTATTGATGTGCTTCGTTCGATCATGGAACTTTGGGTTCTTGGCCAAATTTATTGCAGGAGTGTTTTCAATCATGATAGGAGTTGAATGCGCTTGTTTCTCCTATAGATATTCCATAATTTTCCTGAGCCACACCATTTCCTTTGTTTCTTCAGCCGTTGCCACATATTCTGCCTCAGTTGTGGAATCCGATGGGATAGATTGTTTGCATGACCTCCAAGAGACAACTCCTGATCCAAGACTCATAAAATAAACTGAAGTAGATACCCCTATTTCTTTATCTCCATCGAAGTCTGAACCAGAGTATCCAATCAAGTTGAAGTCGCCCACCTTTGTATACTTAAGTCCAAAGTCTTGAGTTCCCTTCAATTACTTTAGAAATCTTTTCTCAATAGACCAATGTCCATCACAAGGCTTTTGCATAAACCTGGAGAGGATTCTAACAACAAATGAAATTTTTGGTCTGGTATTAGTCAGGTAGTTGAGACTTACTACAAGTTGTCTATACTTTAATGCATCCTCAACTTCTTTTCCTTCAATTGATGTGATATTTAAGTTCTGTTCCATTGGAGTAGTCAAAGGATTTCACTCATCCATGCCAAACCTATTCAACATATCTCCAATATACTTCTTCTGAGAGAGAAATATAAAATTTGGATGTTGAGTTACTTCAATACCAAGATGGTAGTGAACATATCCCAAATCTGTCATTTCAAAACCTTTCCTCAATTCCTTATTTATGGATGAAATATAGCTCTCATTGTTCCATTTCATCAATATGTCATCTACATACACTAGAAGATATACAACTATTTTTCCAACTTTCTTGACAAACAAATTTGCATCATCAAGATCATAATGTTTGAATTTGCGTTTTAGAAGATGCTTAGTTAACTTCTCGTACCAGGCTCTCGGTTCTTTCTTGAGGCCACACAAGGATTTTAAAAGCTTGCATATTTTATTTTCTTGACCCTTCACAACAAATCCTTTTGGTTGGGACATAAAAACATTCTCTTTCAGATATCCATTTAAGAAATAAATTTTCACATCCGTTTGATGGAATTTCCAACCGTTCTATGCTGCCAAGGCAAAGAGTATCTAGATGGTAGCCCATTGTGCTATGGGTGAAAATGTCTTCTCATAGTTGACCCCTTCCTTCTGTGCAAAAACTTTTGCCACAAGCTTTAATTTGTGCTTGTCAAGTGAGTCATCGACTTTATACTTGTTCTTGTAGACCCACTTGCATCCTATTGGTTTGGTTCCCAATGGAGGATCAACCAACTTCCATGTGCCATTCTTTATCAAGGCATCATATTGTTTCTGCATTGCTTCTTTCCATTCATCATGGGAAGCGACTTATTTGAAGGAAGTTGGTTCAAAATTTGTTGACAAATTCAGTTCACAATCATAAGAAACATCCATATCAACAGGTGAATCTGAATTGTCTACATCACCTCCATTATGTCTAGTTGAGCTCCCTGTTCCTATATTTCCAATCTCATCAGGATGAACACGTTCAAGTGTTTTTTTCATCCATTTCGGAGGACCTTTCTGAGATGGCCCAGGCTACTTAGTTGATTGAGTTGGGACTGAATCAAGATTTAGTCTCCCAATTTTGTCAATCACATCACTCAATGTGTCATCTAGATCAATGGCTAGAGCTTCATGCGGGGGAGAGAGTGCTTAAGAACAAGATTCCATAGATTGATCCAGTATAGGAATCCCCCCTTCAAGATTTTGAATCTCATTATCAAATTCTTGAAAAGAATCTGCATGTATGAATCTATCCAAATGATCAAGCTACCGCTCAACAACATTGTTAGCCTTGGAAGATTCAAGAAATATCATATCTCTAGATATTATAAACTTCTTGTTCACTTCATCATAGAGACTGTATGCTTTGGAGGTATTTGAATACCCCAAGAAGATACACTTGCGACTCCTTGCACCGAGTTTGTTTCTTAGTTCCTTGTGTATCAAGGCATAACAAGTGGAACCAAATACCCTAAGATTCCTCATCGAAGGAATGTGGCCATACCACATTTCATAAGGAGTCTTGCTTTTTATGGCATTATATGGAAACCTATTCTTTCTACACACAACAAATATAACTTCATCGGCCCAAAACACCAATTTAAAATTCTTGAAAAACATCATGGAATGTACCATATTTAAGATTGTCTTGTTCATTCTTTCAACTACTCTGTTCTGTTGGGGATTATAAGGCACAATTGTTTGATGTTTGATCCCATGCTGACGAAGATAGTTTTCAAATTATTTTGAAGTGTATTCTTTTCCATTATCAGTGTGAATATAGGCAATATGAGATTGTGCATCATTTTCAATCCATGCATGAAAGTTCTTGAATGTTTGAAAAGAATTAGATTTGTTCTTTAATAAATAAACCCAACACATTCTGGTGTAGTCATAAATAAAATTAATCATATATTTATTACCATTTGCAGAAGGAACATGCATTGGGCCACATAAATATGAATTAATGAGTTAAATTTTTCTATATGCTGTAGAATGTGAATCATGAAAAGGTTGTTTGTTGTGCTTTCCTAGAATACAAGCATCACATTGCTTAGGTTTCCTAGGAATTGTAGGCAAACCAATAACACCACTTTTCTACAACATACGAAGGTTGTCATAATTAAAGCGTCCAAATCTAGAATTCGATAAAATAATTGATGGGAATGTACCTTCATCATAGTGAGACCTATATGAGAAGTTTTGTGCATGAGCATAGGTTCCTTGTAGCTTCAAAATTCTTTCTTCTTTTATCCCTATCATGACATGTGTGTGATCTGATGCTTTTCTAACCTCGACTTTGCCATCAAATATATGAATGGAGTGTCCTTGCTAGCAGATGTGGACCAAAGACAACAAGTTTCTGCTCAACTCTAGGAGATATAGAATATCATGTAGAAGAAAGTCTAGAAAGCCAGACAGTTTGAGCCTAATGGTTCCAAGCCCCGATTTCTTGAGTTTTGACTCTTCTAAAAAATATAGTGCTCCATCAACATTGTTAGTGACTTATTAAAAAAAAGATCTCCTAAAAGTCATGTGGCAAGTTGCTCCTGAATCAAGCAACCAATCATATTTACAAGAAGCAAGTGAAATCATTAAACAAGTCTTCAGTTACTCCATTGTTAAATTGTGCCACAACATAGTGAGCGAATTCATGTGCTTTAACTTTCCCGTTGTCATTGGTTTTACCTTTGCATTTTTTTCTTTCCTGCTTAATTTTGTCCCAATGCAACTTACATGTGGATGCATCATGTCCATATCTATTGCTTCGTATGTAATGAAGATCAAACTTTTCTCCTTGGAACTATCTACCCCACTTGCCTCTAAAATTCCTTCTTCCTCTTCCTCTTCGGCCACCTCTTCCTCTAGAATAACCTTGTGCATGATTATTCTCTCTATGTGCAAGACATATAACTTCTTCAGAACATTGAGTTGTCTTGTTGCCAAAATCCTTCTCTCTCTCAACAAACTTCTTCTCAAGGGAGTCAAATGTAATCTCCTTGAGGTTTCCATTTGCTTGCAATGACTCAAGATAATGTGAATAAGTTGGATATAGTGCCTTGACATAAGCTATGAGAGGAATTTCTATTTCAACACCAGTGATTTTTATATCATTCATAATGGATCTTACTTCTGATGCTAAAGCAAGAGGGTCATCATTTTTTAATTCAAGACTGAACAATTTAATCATCAGTTAGACAACTTCAAGTTCAGAGTGTGAGTCATACAGTTCCTTCAACTTCTTTAAGGCTTAAAAAGCATTTGAAAATGGTGAAATATGGTGACTCACCTCTTCATTTACAGATGTTGTAATCAAGGCATAGGCATTGTTGTTCTTAGTTTACCAAATGGCAATCTCATTATCTGAAGTGGGCTTTGCAAGTGTATTATCTCCTTCTCCTTCACAAATTCCTCTCCACAACTCATTGAAAATTAAAGTGTGTTTTATCTTCCTTGATCATTTAGGATAGTTCTCTTTTCTAGAGAGAACTACTCCAACAATTGATATCAGTGAATGCATTTTAAATATGCGTACTGTGTCAAAAAATGTACTATGTTGGCAATATAATGTGAAAAAAATGCACTTATGGTGGTTATTTCTATAAACAAATTGCACTGTGATATATATATATATATATATATATTATATATATATATATATATATATATATAATAGAGGTATTATTTGGGGAAGGGTTATATGGGGGAGGTGGTATATGGGGAGATTTTATATGACGGAGTATATGGCAGAGTATATGGGGATGCGTTATATGGTGTAGTATATTATAGAGTGGGGTTATATGTTATATAACCGAGAGGTGGTTTATGATGGGTGGTATGAAAAGTGAGAATTGTATACCATTCAATGTAATACCACAATCTATACCATTAAACCGTTGGGTGTCATGGTTGATATATTACAGTGGAGATACCAGCAACAATGGAGTTAGAGTCAACATAATGGAGGGATGATATATTACAACAGACATACCAAAAATGGGTGGTATAGAGGTATGGTGCACGTAATAAACTGTAACGGTAGGATTCAACATTACCAGGATACTCAAAGTAATGTAACCAAGATTCATGTATGGAGGATGTGGTATGGTGGTATCATAGTTAGTAATGTAACTAGGATTCAATGTGTATGGAGGAGGCGGTATGGTGGTATCTCTCTCATTGCATGACAAAATATACGACATTCTTTGCAAAGGATACTATTCAACATAAATAATAATACCATTCAACAACATTCTTACATAATACCATTCACGCAAGAGGGGAGGAAGGTAATCCACGTCATAGTCACAACGGTGCCAAGGCTTTCCATGCTCACCACACCATTTGGATGGCCCAACCTTGTCTTGCGGCATCACACCATACCACCCCTCATAACAACACCTCCAGCCACAACACCTCTAGCTTCAATGCACCAGCCAAAACACTGACTTCAACAAACCATCTCATCTCTTGGTCTTCACTGTACCAACCACGCCACGCTTTCACAGACATAGATGAATATTCTCCTTATGCTACTATGCTAGCAACACAAGATGTTTCATGAAAATAGTGAGAATAACACAGTGACACAAAAAATATAGAGACTAACACAGTGGCGCAGAAAGAAGAGAGAGGGGTAAGCAGAGAGATTTGAACAATAGACCAGAGGTATCAGTCTGCAAATTATAGGCAGGAGGGAGTTACAAGCGAAAAAAGGAAGCCAAACATGGGGTTAGGACCTGTTCTCTAATACCATGTCAGGCCAGGAGGTAACTCCTCAAAACGAATTGTGATTTTGCATTGAGATTGATCATATATATACACATGGAGGGAGAGACTCTTGGGTTTCATCTCCCAATGTCTCTTCAACTTATAATTCTCCTTATTTTCTTATTTACACTATTTACATTCATCTAATCCCAAAGATTAGGTGTCAATGAAATGATTTCTCTTATATTCTTTGTGATTTCATCAATCATTTATTGTTTACACTGATAAGTAGAGTAGATTCAAGTCAATTGTTTTAGCATATTACAATCTGCAGTTTGAATCTACAAGGAATTTCTACAAGGTCTATTTCTGAATCAGGAGACTAATATGGTTTCTCAGGATCCTTCTTCCTCTAACTCGATTATGACACTTTCATCCACCAAGTGGAAAAATGACATTATGGTGGCCACCAGGAATAAAGACTATGGTAATGCAAATCCATCAAGTGGTCAGGCTACTAATCAACCTGTTAGTTCTACCACATCTCCATCATATCCTACTCCAAATGCATTTCTTACTAAATTGGCAATTAAGCCTCCCAAAATCGTTATCCATAATTCCACATTCAACCCTCGTGTAAGAGATGATAAGAATTATAACATAGTAGAGGATCTGGCTCAAGCTCCTTCAACTATGTCAACTCTTGAGGTGTCGCAAAATTGTCCCACCCAGAAGAAGGCTTTACTTTCCGCTATTGGATGTATTCCTCCCTCATATTCTAACCTTGTATTTTTTAACCATGATAATTATACGCCTCCACTTTCAGCCCAATTAGCTTTCACGATTCAGGTTTTCGTTTGAAGTAAGACCATCCATCATTCCATTATGGACAAAGGAGCTTCAACCTGTATCGTGTCACTTTCTTGGAGGAAGGCCATTGGTTCTCCCCCATTAAATCAATTACCAACTACACTAAAGGATTTTGATGGAAGAGGCTTCAAGCCTTGTGGAATTATGAATTTGTTACAAGTAGAATTAGGCGACAAGATAGTGTTAGTAGAAGTTGAAGCTATCGATGGACTATTAGATTATAACCTTATACTAGGTCGTACATGGGTTTATGCTATGGCTATTTTTGTTTTCACATATTCCATAATGATTTTTTTCCCTCATAATGGAAGTATAATAGCCATTGATCAACTCACTTTATTTGCTACCAATTCTCAAGTTACTAGAAGCATCCCTCTTGTGGGATAATCCTCACATACATATCAACATGTCAAGGTGAGATTTCTTAAGGATTGTTCCCTCATGGGAACCTTTTCTCTTCCTCCTCCTTCTCCTGAAAAATCTAATCTAGTTTCCTATGTAAAATATCTTCTTGTACTGCCCCATTTTACCCTTGGATAGTTCCAGATAAATCTAATACTGACAATTTTGGTGACCGCATGCTGCTCAGTCGCATTGAGCTCGACTATGAAGCCATCTATTCGGCCTATGCGAAACATTGTGACTCTCTCCTATTCGATCAATTGGGTTAATCATTCCTTAGTGTTGGAAATAATACTGAGAGGGGGGGTGAATCAGTATTATCAAATCAGTAAAACTTTTTCATTTTCATACTCAGATTCATATACGCTACTTCAGTTAAGGATATCCGCGTATATACGCAACTGTGTTAAAAACAACCAACGTACATGCAGTAATCTTATGATTCAGTTAGCTTATCTTCAGTAAATGCATCATAACATTATTAACCTTATTAACAGTAAGCAGAATAGATCATCACACATAAAGAGCACACACATGAACACCATGATATAAGGTGGAAACCTAATGCGGGAGAAAACCACCTGCTGCAAGTCATCTCAATTTTCTTCTTAATAAGAAAATCTTTTTACAATATTTGTACTGGTGCAGTCTTATACCAGTACGGGAGCTACAACCCCCT